>RSEF01000001.1:214613665-214624923 GCA_003993805.1 Himantopus leucocephalus | reverse complement strand
TGGGTCTTGGACAGACTCCTGGAGGAACTGCTCTTGATAAATCTTTCAAATTTAACTATTGGTGTAACCTCCTGGTAGTTGCTCTCTGACTTAGGTTTACAATCAGTTTTCTGTCTGACAAAAATTTTGCCCAGGTCATTTTGCCTTAGCTTGCTTTTGAGAATGTTGCAGAAGAGAGCATGGAAAACCTTATTACTGCTGCTCTGTTGTCTACAAGGTATTCTGTTCCAGGCTAGAATCACTTGATGTATTTTTTCTGGATGAGTTGTATGGTTTTTAAATATACTTAAAGCCTGTTGCCTGGTGCTTCAAGGGTGATATTGTCTCACTTCAGGATAAAAAAGGGTGTTTCTTCTTCCATTACAAGATAATTTCATTATAAGGCCATTTTCATTGTCATTTTAATATGTTTTCTTGCGTTAAATCTCCTCAGAGTATAGCCTGGACGTTCCTCCATTATCCTAATACCTATGAACACTATGAACTAATTTTCCTTCTATACTATTTTATGTAATAGTATTTGTTGTGCTAGACTACATCAAATAAAAACACATTTTATCTTGGTATTGAAGAGGCGTAAACAAACAGATATCCAGCTACCTTCCAGTTGGCAGCTATTTATTTTCTTTGCAGGGTGAGATAAAACAGTAAGTCAAATTCAGACCTGTTTTAAATTCTGTGGCTTTCAGCACATTTAAAAGTGATTTTTTTTTTTCCTAGGTCTGCCTACTTTTAATAATACACCAGATCTTGTTATTGTGTCCAGAAAAAAAATAGACATTTTAGGGAAGTCTATATTGTAAGTGAAACAAAAAATGAGTTCGGACCTACTGCAGCCAGAAATATTGTTGAGCTGGAGATTGGTTTGCTTTTTAGTCTTTCATTTGGAGAAACAAAGTGGTCAAACTATGGCTTTTTTTTCAGTTTCCTTAGAGATTTCAGGCTTTACCATGTCATCTAGTTAGATCTTGCTCTTTACTTAATATATGAGATCCCTGTTAGCAACTGAAATGCTGCAGAATGCCTGTGTCGTTCAGAACAAATTAATATACAGCCTCAGAGGAATTTTCAGTTACAGCACCATGCTGCTGCAGCACAGGTAGACTCTGGTAGATCTTATCATATGCAGATATAGTATGTGCCTATACCATCAAAGACATACGTTTTGTCTCCGGTGACATAAATGCATTCAGAAAGCCCGTTCGCTTTTGGAAAGCGCTTGACCAAACAGTTTGCTCTTCAAGGACTTAGTGTTTTTCATCTAATCAGTCTTGAAAACTGTTTTTGGAGGTGGCTGAGAGCATGTCTGAGTCATCATTAATTGATAAATAATAACTGATTTATTTACAAGCTTCTTGTCTATATGATTATGAAGCTAAAGGTGTCTTTCACTCTCTCTTCAATCATTTCACTGATCTTTGGGCAGGTATTTTTGCTGGTGTTATCTTGAGCAATGTTGGAAAATTTGCTTAACTTTTATAATGCACTGAGCAGTTCAATTAATTTCCAGTTCAATTCATTTCCAGTTAATTTAATCCTTTTTTATAATAAGTGTCCACATTAGAATGAAAACATTGCTTTAAAACTGTAAAGATAATGTTGCATTTAAAACAATGTTGATAAGAAATAGGTTGACTCTTTAAAGGACTATTTCTCCATTTTTTTTGTCTGAATCCTTCTGAATCTGATCCTTATTTCAGAATTATTTCAGAACCTAAAAAGCTGCTGTTTTTTAAAGAATTATTTTTTCATCATAACATATTTCTCAGTTCTGTCACCTGTTTCCCTCATCTGATATTACAGAAAATATTTTGTTTCTTGCAGTTCCATAATATCCTCATTTTTTCAGTCCCCTCCAGCCTGCATACCTATAATCCACATTAAATCTCCAGTCTCAAATTGGTGAATTTATGCTCCTTTGTTTTCCAAAGACTGTCTGTGACAGTGATTGTGTTTCCTTGAAGGAATGCTGTAGAAATTTTCCAGCTCTGTTAACATATTTACAAGAATCCTTGCACTCAAAGCATCTCCCTAATCATCTTGAAGTTTAATTTCCCATAACCTGCTTAGATAACTTTCAGCTATCACCTTAGGAAAGAGAAGCAATATGACACGCTTTTGATGTTAATCCTTGTAAGAGTGCAAATCATTGTTCCTACAGTTCTTAAACCATGCTGCATTTGTATGCAATCCAGTAACAGTAAACAGGATATTTGTGGGATCAATAACAGCAGGTTATCTAACTGTTTGTTATAAAAGGACTTATCTTAAATAGTATTAAAACTTAAAAGAAACTGCACAAACCATTTCTTTTGTTGGTTTTTTTTTTCCTCTATACTTTCTAATCTCTGTTATGTAAAAAATGTATATGAAGATTTCATCCTAAGGCAATTTTATATCTTTTTTTAATAACTGAAACCTCACAATAAACAAATCCTACCAAAGGACAATAAAGTGCAGATAAAAATTAGAGGCAAAAAAAATCATTCACATCTTCTGGAAATACAAGAAATGAAAGTTTCTTCTCTTGCAATTAAAAAAAAAGGAAAAAAAAAGGAAACAGACATGCTGAAAAAACCTGCTAGAAAGCTTTAAATGATCTGTAGTCTAGATTTTGAAATCATCTTTAACTGGCACTTCATAATTACTGAGGTTCTGAGTTTCTTTCAGCTGTGCTTAATTCTGAGTTTCAAGAACTTCAGCTCTTTGTTCCATCATTTGAAAAATCAATTCAGATCAGTTCAGGATAAACAATAGGCTTGAATATATCATTTTACATAAAAAAAAGAAATTTTTATGTTTCAGAAGACAAATTTCTCTATCTTTATCTAATAAATTTATTAACATGTTTTTTCTGAAATGAAAGTATTAGCATAATTTGATTTAACTTATTTAATTTGTATCACATCTAATTGTGAATATCAATTATGGCACAAAAATGGGGTATAAACCCACGTAATGTATTGCTCTTGAATAGAATATGTAATACCATAGAAGCAGACCACTGATGATTCATGAATGCCAGAAAGATTCTAGTTTTGGAAATATTCAATGTCTGCAATTTCTGTGGGTTAAATATTTCTTGAAGGAAGCAAAGTGTTTAAGTGGATAAACACATTCTGCATGCTTGGATGAGATCATGGTAATTATCTACTGCAAGCTGGTACAGGCATAATCCTGCTAGTATTGGAACTGACAGAGGTTCCAGACATAGCAAGCACAAATTCACCTCTCTAGTGCTGCCTTTGTCATTTTGCCACAGTGGTGGGATGCTAGAGACACATATTGTCCCACAAGCTGGGCATGTTTCAACCATTAGCAATTTGAGGACTGTTTGAGGCAAGTCAGTTGTCTGTAAGTCAGAATGCCTCATGTTGGAAACATCAAAGCTTGAGGAGGGTTGATATAGTAAAAGGCCAGGTTGGGTGGGATACCATGCACTTAAGAATTATCTAGGATGGAATTGAGAAGTTTTCCAGCCAGCTGAGATGTGAAGTGCTAGAAGAACCTTAAATTTACAGGAGAGCTGTTTGCACAAGAGATGCTCAGGATGATATGTGAGATTTTCAGGCAGGATAAACTTACTAACCTCTCCTCCCTGGGGCAGGTAACAGGAGATACAGGTTGTGAGAGAGGTAGGGAAATTAGTTTGGAAAATTTGCTTTCTATTTTTCACTAGAGAGATGACTGTTTCCCACAGCCTGAAATCTCTTGAAACCTATAGTAGTTCGGCTTCTCCATTAAAAATAAAAGCTTTAAATGAATTAATTTAGAAATTCCTGTTGTGATGAATCTTTGCTCTGATGTGAAACACAACTTCTAAACGCAAAGCGGGTCTCAAAGTGCTAACCAGGGTATCACTGGCTATCTGCACCAGCTCTAATAGTAGACCTGCTTCAAGCAAAACCAGTTCATCAAAAAGTGCTCTCTTCAGAGTCCATCACAAGCTGAAATGTGCAAACAAGAAGAGCTTGCAGGTTCAGAAGGGTCTTGGTTAAAAATGTTCATGGGCTGTGGCACCGGGCAAGGATGAATAGGACAATTCTCCACTGATTTCTCGGGACATGGGCCTTAGTGAGGCACAGTAGGCAGGGAGGTTTCCCTACACCACTATTTTTCCAGCACCAAACCTTATTTCTGTAACATAATAAAGGGCTCACCTTAGCTAACTCTGTAGGGTGACGTATCTTGTGTGTAGCTTCAGATAACATTAATTTTCATAAAAATTCAGCAATGTAAGCATCTTCGTACCAGAGTTTGTCCTGGTGTATCTAAAGCACTTAGCTCCTATAAGGAGGCTGCTTTGTATTGCTCTGGAATTCTACAATGACTCTAAAGCTTCCAAGCCTGAAATTGCAAGGCAACTATTGCTTACTGAAGGAATAAAATTGCTATTCTATGCTAAATTTGCTTGTGGGTTTCCAATATGAGACAACAAAATGTTTAGCAGTCTTCTGATTACTTTTAATTAAGGAATTGATGAAAAAACTAACCTAGAAATGAAAATGTCACAGTTGGCTGCATAAGAGAAATTGTGAAATGTTCTCCTTTAATACTGTTCAGGCTTGAGCATTACCAGAAACATTTCCCAGAGACCAGTCCTTGTACTATTCTTCTGCTCTAAGAGCCCCTGGAAATTGTCAATAAATAGGATTCTTGTTTGCTGACATATAAGCCTCTACTTCTTGGTATTTCATTTTTCTGAACTTTAGCTAAAAGAAACCTTGTATTTGAGTGCCAAAAATTGGTTCCTGCCTGTTTCTTTGTAAGACTACTGTGACAGACTGGCTTCATCTGTTGAGAAGTAATGTCAGGTAGAAATTGGAATAACAGTCAGATTGGACTTATTTAAAAAAAAAAAAAAAAAGATATTTTCCCTCCTAAGCTTTCACTGAAAAGGTTACTTGGCTTTTAGAAAAAAAATAATGTTGAAGAATAAAGCTTTACCATAACGTTTCTGGAAGAAATGAAATCCTCTGCCTTGGACAAACATAGGCAATTATTTCTGGGAAGAATCAGGGTAGCATATTTCATCAGTTGACTTCACTGGCCAGTAAATATGAGTCAACACTTATTCCATACAGGAAACTAAGGCAGATAGTGCTAATCGTCCACAGCAATGGATCCACTAACAAGATCCAGCATTGCTGTTAGGCTGTTCTGTTTGTGAGCAGTTGAACAGTCCTACTGACCTAAGTAGGACTGCTACCACACCTGCAGAAGGGTGGTTCACATCATAACTTAAAAGGAGTTGATAACAGAGATGAAGTGACTCAATTCTTAATCAGGAAGTCAGAATGGATGTAGAGGGTGGGATTCACCTTACCTTAGTGTACACACCCATATCTGAACTGGCCATCCTGGGCTCCTCCTTCCCTAGAAGAAGCATGTGCTTCTAGGGCATGATTCATCTGACTGTGCTAAATTGACCTTGGCTGGCCACCAGGTGCCCACCAAGCCACTCTCTCACTCCCTCTCCTCGGAGGGACAGGGGGGAGTAAATAAGATTAAAAACTCATGGGTCAAGATAAAGGTAGTTTAGTAGAGAAAAGCAAAGGCCATGCGCAGAAGCAAAGAAAAGGAAAAAAATATTATTCTCTACTTCCTGGCAGCGGGTCATGTACAGACACTTCCTGGGACATAGGACCTTGGTATGCGTAATATTTTCTTCGGAAGACNAAGCAAAGAAAAGGAAAAAAATATTATTCTCTACTTCCTGGCAGTGGGCGATGTACAGACACTTCCTGGGACGTAGGGCCTTGGTATGCGTAATGTTTTCTTCGGAAGACAAACACCTTAATAACAATTCACAGCCACCCACCCCCCCCCCACCACCACCTTTCTCACAGCTTTTAGTGCTAAGCGTGACATCATATGGTATGGAATATCCCTTTGGTCAGTTTGGATCCGCTGTCTTGGCTATGTCCCCTCCCAACCTCTTGCTCACCCCGAGACTACTGGCCTTTGGCCATTGGTTAGAAAGACAGCCTTGATGCTGTGCAAGCACTGCTCAGCAGCAGCCAAAACATTGATGTCGTATCAACACTGTTCTAGCTGCAAATACAAAGCGCAGCACTATGAGGGCTGCTATGGGGTAAATTAACTCCACCCCAGCTGGACCCAATACACTGCTCTAGATGTTTTCTTCAGGATGAGATGAATCTTGGTCTGCGAGTGCATTTCTTACTGTGGACTGCAGAGTAGATGGATAGTTTGGATGCAGACATACACTTTCTATGAGGAATTGGACCTAAAAGGCTTGTCCAAAGGTCAAATATGTCCCCCCATTGGGCCTGATGCTGCTTATTGTACCTGAAGCAAATGTCACTTGTTCAGGAGGCCTTCGTTTACCTTCTCTCAGAGTTTTCTCCTCTGTCATTTGGGATGTAGGAATACTCCGGTCCACCAGACTTGTGTTGGATGCTATCAGTTTCTAAAAATTACTTTTATCAACAGTTAGGAAACAAGAAAAAGTCAAGTTTTATGATTCTTTGTAATCTGAAACGCATCACAGGTTTTTAACCTGATTGAAAACACAAAAATACTCTGCAGGTGTGAGTGCCTAAAGCAAGGGTGCAAGGACTTTTCCATCTGCTGAACTTGGTGAAGGTTGATGCAATCACCATCTTCTGCAATTATCACTTGACAACAGCAGATTAATACTTGCGGTGGATGCTATTAATACATCCTTAACAAGATGAATACTCTCGCTAATGAATCCCAGTAGTCTCAGACATCAGAGGATGAAGGCTTCTATGTGTGCACGCGTGTGTGAAAGCAAAAGCAAAGCACCAGGGGTTATTATAGAGCTAATATAAACCCTCTGAAAGCTGTAAATCAAAGACAGATAAAACAGCTTCCAGTTGTTAGTTTTTACTTCCTGGTCTTGCAAGTCTGAAGTTCTTCTACTAGTAGGTATCTAGTATTTGGACTGACTTGCATAAAGTTTAATTTCTGCCTCAACACATCGAAGACACTGGCACTGTAGTGGAGCAAAGTAGCCCAGGACATGTGGGCTTTTCATTGCTAGTAACACCTCACACACTGCAAAGATTTATCCTAGCCTAAACACTTGCCTTAACGTGTTTTGCTTGCTGAGTATCTGAAGTCTAACATTAAAAATGTTCAGTTACCTTCAGTTTAACTGGAGGCCTTATGCACTACCCTTAACCCTCTGTCTCATGGGAGAGACAATTCTTAATGGAGAATTGTTGCATCTTGTTTAACTGTATGATTATGGTTTGCCACGGTATACAGAGTAAACCTTGGCCCTACCATATACAGAATACTCCAGCAAATGGTGATGAGTAAGCAAAATTGATCATGAGTAAGCATAATATAATAGTGTGGAATAATGGGAAAGAAGCGCACCAACGAACAGCAGTGTGAAAATAACCTCATGTGGCCCCCAAAACAGAGGAGGAACAGAAGAGGAAGAAATCAGCATCGTCAACATCAGCCTGCTTGCGCTGGGAACTTGGGACACTGGGGCAACACCACTCTTGCCTAAAGAAAACAAGTGTGCACTCCCAGAAACCCAGGGTTTACCAGGGAGATGCAAAAGGCCTGGGTAAGAGGGGCAGCTCTTGGATGGAATGGCCCACACATTACTATTTTAGCTGCATTATTAATTCCTTGGTTTATTTTAATTGAATGATGTAAAGGTACCTTTTTAACTGGACCGGTAACTTGCTTTATATTAGTTGGACTAATTTTTCACCCCGAATTGTCTTTCCTTCTTGCATGCAACAAAATGTTAAGTTTAACAATGAGAAGGATGGTGACACATGAAAAACAAAAATAGATTAAAAAGGAGGGAAAAGCAGGGAACTGCTCCCAGCACATCCCTACTCAGAGCTGTTGCCCAAGTCAATGAAAAAGTGGGTTCGCTGCTCATGGGAAGGGTGTTTGTTACCACCATGATCTGGTGAACAACAAGATCATGGTGGTCCACTAGACTGTTATCTGGTCTAGAGGGAGGTGTCCCTACCCATGGCAGGGGGGTTGGAACTAGATGATCTTTAAGGTCCCTTCCAACTCTAACCATTCTACGGTTCTATGACTGTAGGGGCAGGCAAACGTTTCATAAAGGCTGCTGTCCTCTGTCACTAACTGTCTGTGAAAATGACAAAAATATCTCTCTGGGAAGATTTCGTTTACGTTACCTTCCTGCATACAAGGCTTGTAGGGCTTCTGTATGAGTCTCAAGGGGTCACCAACTGAAAGAAAAAGGAGCTAGAAGGGAGTTGGTACCTCTTTTAAAAAAAAGCGCGTCTGCTAAGGAGGAACCTTTGTTCCTTAGTCACGACATCAGAAAAGGCTTTGCAACAAGAGGCAGGGAGGTGATTTCACAATACTGATGCAGGGCAGCTGTCTGATGAAAGCAGCAGAGTAGTTGAGTGGAGACTCATATCAGTTTTCTCTCCAGCTGGAATTACGGGTTTGGATGCAAATTCATTAGTTTCAAATTGCGCTTTTGAAGGGAATCTCCCAATTGCCCCCACATGCCCTGCTTTGATTCACAGGGTGAAGTGGTCTTATCAGTAAGTGAACTTTTTCAGATGAAACTAAGACAATAATTTACACACAATGGATGCACTCTTAATGCGTTCCAGTCACTAATGGGTGTCTGATTTCTGGGAATATACTATAGTTATGAAGTAAAATCCCTGTGGGTTTATACAGTGCAGGTATCAGATCCTCAGCGTCAGCTATTTTGCTTTACAGATATGCTCTTATTATGCTGCAGGAATTGCTAATGTAGACATCACCTTAAAAGGTCAGATCTTGGTAATGGATGAGCCTGAACTCCCTATGCGCCAGAGACGGACCAAATGGAGATGTCTACTGTATCCGAGGCCTAAAAGAGAAGCACGGCCCTGCCTCTTGGACAGCTCCAGAGGGATGTAAATGTTTTTCTGGCGTCTTGTAGTGGAAAAGGGAGTGGATTGAAAGGGAGTGGAATGAGCAGGCCTGAAGGAAGCTTAATTTGTATTATAAGTTTTAGCATCTTTGATAGTTTTCCTAGGGAAAAAGTAAGAGGAAAAGGAAAGCATGAAGGAGAAGAAAAAGGAAAAACAAAAAAAGGAAAAAACTTGCACGTCAAAAGGCAGAAGGAATGTTATTGACTTAACAATGTTTACATGTCTGGGTCAGCTAATAATGCCTAAATGTGCTTGGGGTTATTGTTCACCCCAAGATAAGGTAGCAAATAATGTCAGAGACCACAAAGGGATAGTGGTAACGCCTACTGTGACAGCTTGGATGACAGCAATAAGCACTGGTCTTCAGGTGGCATGGGTATGGAAAAGTCCTGGGGCAACTTTATCTGGGCCCTTGCTGTCCATCAGGATGGGTGAAGATTCGCCTCGAGTAACGCAAACTCTGTCTATGGTGTTACTGCTAAAGGCAGAGGGGGCAGCAAGCTACGAGTTATGCTCAGCCATCCTGTTCATCTTTCTGTTGTCTTTGTCTTTTCTCTCTCTGGTGAGCTTTCGTTTTTAATTCAATAGTTTTGCCTTTTGTGAGTTTTTATACCTGTCATATTTTAGGCAGCCAGTATGTACAGATGCAGAAGTTCTTGCTTCCCACCTACATACACAAGGCATTACCCACATCTAATCCCTGATCAATGTAAAAGTGATTCTGCCCTCCAACACAGATGAAAAAGCTCCCCTGCTTCCCACCAGTCAATATGATTTGCAGCTGGCTCTGTCCCTGGCATCTCACTGTCTGTCAGCGTTACATCTCTGATGCCCTGAATGGCTGCCTTTCCAATCAAACTGTGCCTTTGGCTCCTTGCTTCGGTAGCTGTTGTGTCAAGCTGAAAGAAACTGAAATCAAAATTTTGGTAGTTTCTCTCTCCTCTTGGCAGTAGAAGGAGATTTTTGCAGGAAAGATAAGCCTTGGCAGCCTTCACCTTGACTGC
Source organism: Himantopus leucocephalus (assembly GCA_003993805.1). Classification (NCBI taxonomy): domain Eukaryota; kingdom Metazoa; phylum Chordata; class Aves; order Charadriiformes; family Recurvirostridae; genus Himantopus; species Himantopus leucocephalus. Next base: position 214,614,995 of record RSEF01000001.1, on the reverse strand, counting down.
CCTTTCACTCTGCCACCCAACCTCCTGCTACCTCCACAGGAAGACACTAGAAGACATCCATGGAGCAGGAGCAACTCTTGGTTCCTACAGAACTGCAAACTTTCAAACACAGACCAGACTACAGAACAAAGAGGTTGTAACCATCCAGTAGGCTTACACACTTCCTTCTTCTAATGACTGTAAAGGTAAAAAATTAGCTGATTAGAAGAAACTCCTACTTATTTATATTTACAGTTGAATGCAGATGGTGGTCCTTATGGTGTGCAAGTGCTGAAGTGTCTATATCAGCTTGCCTCAGACACCACATCCAATCATCTTCAGCAACAGATTTTTCCTTGTTTTGGGAGTAAGGCTCTAAGCATTGTATATAGATTTCTTTTTAAATATCATTATGTCTCAATCTGTCAGTAAAATCAAGATAAAAATACCTACAATAAGCTTCATTCAAGGATACCATTTCTTTGCTAAAATAGATGTCATTCATCATAACAATAGACTCTAGAAATAGGAATCCCATTGCGACATTGTGGTGCATTAGTACATTAAATTACTGCCTTTTGCATAAAATGATCACTGAGCCAAAGCAGTAAATAGCTGATATTAAAGCACAAAATTTCTTTTTGTATTTCATTTACTAAATATTTCTATTCTGTTGCACTTCTCTCGTTGCCTTCTCACTGCACTAAAGAAACCAATTTCTTCCTTTGCGTTCTAACTAAAATGAAATTTCCCTCTGATATTAGTGTAGATGCTGGAGGCACTGCCTTCTATATGGGGCTAAAACCCAGCCTACAGTTCAATTCTGTTCTCACCAAAAATGGCAATTCAACTTCCAAGTAACTGCATTAAGAGGAGTATAAATCCTGTAACTTTGCTTTAAATAAAAACTCGCAGTCTTACACAGAAAGGGTTGAATCCTTCTTTCAGCACTCGTCTTTACACACATTATAACATTAATGTTGTATTTCCTATATCTTCCATATCTTGGGTTGCATCAGAAGAAGTGCGGCCAGCAAGTCAAGGGAGGTGATTCTACCCCTCTACTCTGCTCTGGTGAGAACCCACCTGGAGTACTGTGTCCAGCTCTGGAGCCCCCAACATAGGAAAGACATGGACCTGTTGGAGTGGGTCCAGAGGAGGGCCACAAAGATGATGAGAGGGCTGGAGCACCTCTCCTGTGAGGACAGGCTGAGAGAGCTGGGATTGTTCAGCCTGGAGAAGAGAAGGCTTCGGGGACACCTTCTCCTATAAGGTTAAAGGCTCTAAGCAGCCTTTCAGTACCTAAAGGGGGCATACAGGAAAGCTGGGGAGGGACTTTTTACAAGGGCAT
>RSEF01000001.1:214595799-214607907 GCA_003993805.1 Himantopus leucocephalus | reverse complement strand
GTCTCTGCCATGTGTGAAGGACATGGGATGGGGGTTTTCTCTCGTGTATAAGAATAACAGGAAATTTCTTTAGCTCATTATATCTTTTTTAAATTTTTTTTCCTTTCTTTTAAACAGTGATGTCAGTGAGCTCCTGACTGTGCGGTGGTAGAGAGTTATTTGAGCTCTCCAAGTGTTGGCAGCTGTAGTTACTTCCATTTGTATATGAGTTCTCCTTCTGTTTGTGTCTGACCCACATGAGCTTGGTTGAGGCAGAATTCAGTAAAAATGCTCAAGGGCCGTCTGTCTGTCTCTCTTGCTACATTTATTGTATTCAGCAATTAAATAAAAATTTTCTGAGGTAAAGGATTTTCAAGAGTAACATTGTCTGATACAGTTAATTTGTAAACTGTTTATCTCACAAAAAGTTTAAATTAGGACCTAGGACATGATTTTTTTTTTCCCCAAAAATTAATTTTGTTTTAAACAGACAAACGAAAATGCGCAGCACCAATGTAAGTGCACAACCTTGAATAAAATTCAGCGTTTAGAGACTGAAATTCATCCAGCTGAGCACTGGGCAAAGAAAATGCGTGTTCAAATTTTATATAGATTCTGCCAAGGTTATGAACATACATAGAAATTATTGTACTGGAACAGATCAATGATTCATCTAGTCCTGCTGAGAAGTGCTGGTGGAGTATGCCAAAAAGTAAAGCAAGGACTTGATCAGGATTTCAAGTCTGTCACGCAATGCTTAACCCAGCTGGAGACCTGGCAACTGAGCACAAATCAGGGGTGACTAACCTCCCCCCACCTCCGTCTTCCTCCCCCACAGGAGATCTCGTTCCTTCATTGACTTAAAAAGTCTCAGTCCGCGAAGGTACTTTCAGAAAAATCCATAACGGAGCGGTGGTCTTGTGGGTTGTGCTTGGCACAGGGAGGCCACTGCTCGTGGGCACTTGCTCCGTGCTTGCAAAATGGGGTTGTGTAGCCAGGAGTGCCCATTAGAGCCAGGTCTGCACCGCAGGTCTTCCGTACCCGTCCTGCCCTCCCCAGGAGCCGAGAAGGTAGCTCCTTGTTCTCACACCTGTGCGAAGTCCTGGAAGAGTAGGAATGTGATGTAAGATGGAAAAATGGTAGATCGTATAGTCGGGGTAAAGGGGAGAACTTCTATCAAACTACTCTGTAAACAATAATTTCAACATCCCACCCCTCCCCCCCAATTTTTTTTTAAATAAGGGCCTTATGTATTTTAGTTCTGCTAATTAACAAACAGTTACCCCTTTCTTTGGAAGAAGTAGTGACCTCAGAATGGCCGAGAACTGCGCTTGCAGGGTGCAGCGTGGCTTGTGAGGGTGCCAACCAAAGCCCGTCGATCTTCTGTAGCTGCAAGAAACAGGAACAGTCTTCACATGTACAGCCGAGTCTGCCTGCAGTGAGGCCCCATCATACGGAAACAAATCTACATACGGTTGGATGTATGGTTGGTCGTGAATTTAGAAGGAAATGCGTGAGTGACCCTCTCCTCTTGAAAAACTGCAAGGGATCTTCAGTTTGATGGAGCGCCTATTAAAATTTGACGGGGAGCAGGTTGCTGACTAGTCCATGGTGTGTGGGTTGTGAATCCGGTATTGAGGGATGGAAGAGAAGGAATTTCCCTTTCCCTCTTGGAAGCAATTAGAAGAAAACATTAATAACATACCTGAAAGCCTGGCTGTTGTAGGTTGAGGAAATACAGAGGAAGCCGTGTGGAAGTCATCCTGCCGGGGGTCTGCTGGGCTACCGTGGCTCCTTCAGGGTTGGGAAATTCTTCAATACGGAAGAAATGAGTGTTGTCGGTGGCTGATGATCTGAGTTTAGGTCATGGTGGCCAGAGAGGGTCATCTATTAGGCTCAACCGGAGTCCCGCTCGCGGCAGCACATTTCCTGCTGTGGTCTCTGGCAATGACGCGTCCTGGGGGATATCTAGCGGCACTACTGCTGGATGTCTGTTGTTAGAGACCAGGCGCATGAGCAAGTGATGATCTGGCTCATTTGAACTGAAGTTGTTTGGGTTTCAAAGCTGCTTGAAAACTTTTGGGTCAGAGAAGCTGTTAAAGAAGGTTTAATGGTGGAAGGATGCAGCACAAGTAATATATGTGTGGGTGCCAGGCTTGCAGTAGAAATCAGGGTTTTGATTAATTCTCTCTCCAACCTTTATTTTTTTCAAACCAGGTGACTATGACAGTGTTTTTTTTAAATACAATGTTTGGCCAGTGCGCGTCTGGTGGCATGGTGTTTGAATGGATTAATATGGACGCTCACTACAAAGTTAAAGCTGCCTTACTGTGGATTTTGGTCTCAGAAAATTAAATACCGTATTTAGCACATTTGCTATTGAAATATCTCATATTCACATCAGTAATACAGGAAAATAGAATATTCTCTTAATGCTTACTAGTACTTGACAATTGGTTCCTGTGTAAAAATCAAATATAATTGGGAACTAGGAAATAGAAAATAAAAATTCAAACTAATCAATACATTTATGAGATACATAATCACAGGTGGTGTATGACTTGCCCAGACTGGATTCAATTGGATGCTAATTTTATGTTACAGTTGAGAATNGTGGTGTATGACTTGCCCAGACTGGATTCAATTGGATGCTAATTTTATGTTACAGTTGAGAATTTACGAAGTGTTGACTAAGCTTGAGGTGCTGTGAAGATGCGCTATACAGATGTTCATTTATTGAAAACCTGATTTTGTCATAGAAAAAGTCTTACAGAAGATAANTTGCCCAGACTGGATTCAATTGGATGCTAATTTTATGTTACAGTTGAGAATTTACGAAGTGTTGACTAAGCTTGAGGTGCTGTGAAGATGCGCTGTACAGATGTTCATTTATTGAAAACCTGATTTTGTCATAGGAAAAGTCTTACAGAAGATAGTAGCTTGATACATTGATTTCTTCAGCAATTTATGGCAGGACTCAGTTTTACAGCTGTTTTCTGCCTTGTCAGATTCCTTCTGCCTTCAGTGGAGTTCTGGCTAAAGAATGTGATCTACACCTCACACAGAGCTAATTTTACAGATGGAGAACTAAATTTTTTTTTCTTTTCTTAGGGCTTGATTAAAGATAGGTGTTTCATCTGTTTATAAAGTTGTATAAAAACAGCACCCTCCAGCTTTTTATCTACGCTTCCAGTTGCAGTAATAGCTTTGATAGAGCGGTCCTGCTATTTTCAGTGGAAGAGACACGTGGATATTGGTGATACACCCAGCAGTATATGTAGGTGAACAGTATTGTCAGACACTACTCTGTGATTTTATTGCAAAAGTGGATATAATTTATTAGTTGAGGAAAAGAAATCAGAAAAATATTATTTTGAAGATGAGCCAATTCGTATATTCCTGGACATTACACAGACCACCCAGATCTGAAGTTGTGTTTTATGTCTCTTAAATCTAAATAGATTCAACCAAGTCTTGAGCTGCCTGCTTGAGTCCAACTGAACGCCACAAGCTTAGAAAAGGAAAATCTACTTTTTAATTTCCCTTTGGTTTTGTATTTTCCTTAGTGAAAGGCTTCACAGCGAGTAAGCCTGATGAGTTTCTGGAATAACGTCACAGCAGAAGATTTGTGTATCAGAAATGTCGCGTTCCTTGATGAGAATTAAATTTACTGACTCCTGGGATAATTACAATTAATCACAGAAGGAGAAAAACGGACATGCTCCTGCAATACAACCTCTTTCCAGCCATGTCTCTGTGTTGCCGCAGTCTGGGCATGGCATCTACAGAAATTTTACCCCTGAGGATGAGTACCTCTACCAGAGGACAAGCCAAAAAAAGTGTTTGTGTGTGTGTGTACATATATATGTATGTATGTATCACGGGTGATTGTGATTCACGAAGGAATTTGGCAAAGTTCAGTAAAACTTCACACCTTTGTGGCATGCCGTGTGGGATGGTGGAACGGACCACCGTGTCTTCTCCGTTTCATAAAACACCAAGAGGAAAAAAGGGTCGGTTTCTCTCGTATTGGGAACCTCATTGAAAGAGGAGGAAAATGTGGATATCCCAAATCTTAATGCTTTACTGTTTCACCTAGATTCCCGTTTTATTCTGCGCTTATGTTCTTTCTAATGTTTGCTTTCATGTTGCGGCTGCGTGGTTAATGCTGCAGTAACCAGCATGCTCTTTCTCAGCTCATCCCACCTTGAGAAAAAGCGTTTCCAAACAATACAAACAAGAAACAGCATCCGACAGCAACTTTTCCGTTCTGCCATAGTTTCTGAAATGTCATTAGAACCCATCTCGGAGAAATAAGTAAATTTGTGCCAGTGAAGTGACTAAGTCTGTCCACGTGCAGATATGTATCAATTTATACTTATAGACATTGATGTGCAAGCTGGTGTAATGCTTTAATTTTTAAACTGGCACTGGGAACTGAGAAGGGCAAGGTCTAACGAGTAATTTATAATGTAGATTATATTTAGTTTATAATGCATTTTATATGCACATCCACAGTTAGCGTTTTGCATAGATGTGTTATGGAGTGTGGGTTTTCTGTTAAGGTACTTACAGCTGGAATTATCTTACTCGTTTAAAGCATTGATTTAGGAAATTTGTGGCAAACAAACTATTGCAGTTTTATATTGCTTTGTATCATTTTGTAGTGTTTCCTTGAATGTTTTGCAGAAGAGCAGACACCTTGTTATGACGGATCACTGTAGTTGTGGTGTATCTGTTTAGAAAAATAGCTCATGTAAGTTTTAAAACCGCTCACTTAATGAGACTCTAAGCAACAAAAACAGTGTGATCTTCAAATTCACTGTGGATTTAAAGTTAAGCTGCTTTGCGCCTATGGAGTGAGGCAGTCTGAGGAAAAAAGGGGGTAAAAAAATGATTTATGAGAGTCTCCATTTCAAAATATAATGGATTGAATTTAATATGCAACTTCTGAAAATCATATTGTGAACATATGTTAATAGAAACTACCCGCAAAAACAGATGACAAGATGTGAAAAAGATAAGATGCAGGGAGAGTTTGTTTTTCTTTAGTGTATCTTTTTCACGTTAGCCTTTTAACAGACATAATTTCTGTCGGGGGAGATAACTGCAAAACCTCGTGTATATTTGTCAAGTGAAATCCTGACCCCGCAGCCGCGTTTCTCCGGGTTTCAGACGGAGGAGGGATGTTTGCAACAGCACGGTCTTGTGTTTCTGCCAGTCCTAGGAACCTTTGAACCCCAGAGCCAGTTTTGGTCACATTTGCAAAAGCATAAAGGTCCTAACGATACAGAAAATTCTGCTTTTTTCATTAAACTAAGCAGACAAGACAGATATCAGGGTCGGTGCATTTGTTTGCTCCTGGAAGAACTTGTTGGTTTAACTATTAATGGAAAAACCAACACTTATTTAACCTAGCAGTTTTTAAACAACTTTGCTGCTTTCCTCTTGTTTATCCATAGCTACAGAAGTTGCATGTGGAGGATCAAAATGCCTTAAAACTCGTACGGACAATAATAAATGGCATTTAAAAGTCGCGGTATTTTTCTGTCTCTAAAAGGGCATAACTGTTTGTGTGCATCCTTCTTAATATAGTTTACTTAAAAAAAACCCCACTATTAATAGAAAAAGAAGAAAAATTCCTTTGTTAAAAAAAAAACCCAACCTTGAAAGGAGAGAAGTTAACCATGATGTGCTATCATGTGCTGGCAAGTTAGGTAAATAGCAATAAAACGCTGTCTGTCTGCAGGTACTCCAAATCTACATTGTACAGGACATGAAAACATATAGCTGACTCAGGATGCCAAACTAATTCAAGAATTGACCCACCCTCTCATAAAAATAATTCAATTCAATTAAAAACATGCAGAAAATGATATACTATTTTTTTTATTTCATCGACGAGCAAAAAAATTATTTCTCTGACTGAAAATCAACTCAATGCTGAAAGCACACCGAATGTCATCTTTGCCTCTTAAACCCTTCCTCTAATCAGGGGGCTGTAAAAGAAGGAGTTTACAGAAGCAGAATACAGTTGAGCCATTGGAGGGAAACGAGGGAGCAGTCCTGGTTGCTGTCTTCTGTGATGAAGTGTGATCTTCTTTAAAAGAATATAATTCAGTTGTATTTAAAAGTAAGAAAAAACTCTGTGAGTGTGTTTAGTGGTGGGAGGTATCATTTATTGAACTCACAACATGTTTAGTTCAGATTTTGATCATTGAATGAATAAATGATGGTATTTTGTATGGAAATGTCTGGTATCAAAACTTGGGGCATACTTTGAAATATCAGAGCAAAAAGTTGATTAATATTGTTAATTCTTAAATTAGTTCAGAACATCATTTCAATATCAGTCTTAAGTTACTTTTTGCAACCATGCAAATTCCATATCGATGGGACAACAGAAAAACCATGTGTGCAAACCTCAAAAAACAGGCTGGGCAAAGTCCGGTAAGAGAATCTGAATCCTGTAGGAGTGCAACATAAATCTGAGAAGAGAAGATAAAAGATGTCTCTTCTCCATCATCTGTCTCTACAACTCCGTTGTGTACAAAACACCAGCAACTCCAGAGAGCAGATGCTCACTTCTCCTAAGAGTTTCTTAACACGTGGAAACCTGTCCTGGCAAGCCAGTGGGTTTAATGCAGAGGTGCAGGGTTACTCAGTCTTCTTACTTAACACCAACACTGCAGACCCTCTTGCATCTTGATGTGCCTTCCCCGTGAGGAAAGGTGTTCTGCAACCTGTGTTACCCGTTTGCAAGGCATAGGAAGGTCTGGGGCGTATTCTAGATAAAAGAACAGATACACTTTGATGAAGAGGGAGCTNTGTGTATGACTGAATCAAGATGCAGAGGGAGGGCTCTGTGGACCTCTGTGACTCCACCACACAAATATTCGGAAGCCTCAAGGCTGTGCTGTTTTGGCAAGGTTGTACCTACGGGGTTCAGGAGTCTCCTAGACATCAGCATCGCTCACCTGTGTCAGGGGGTCTCTTACCTCAGGAATATTTGCACTGAGGATACACAACATTTTGGAGGATTGCCTTCCAGAGAAGATCTTTTAAATAGTGTAATTATGTCCACATTATAAACACGAAAACAGCCCCTATGGGAACTTTTTCTGAAGCAGCTCAGGAAGCACTGAAGCTGTTCGTGGTGCAAATTGCCTGTAATGAACTTTCCTCTGCTCCTTATATGCTAAATTTGCTTGCACATATTTTCTTCTGGCCCATAGGGATGGAGCATGAATCTTAAAATGAGGAAAGAATTAATGAAATACTCTGGTAGGATTTGGCATCAGACAGATGTTGGTTATTTTGTCCTTTCAAACTGTCAGTTTAGATACTTCTTCCTGGGCTGCAAGACATGGGCCTTGAAGGGGACATGTCTCGAGGGGGTTTAGACCTCACCATTAGTAGTAGGATTAGAAATACAGCTAAAACGTACTCCCTAATGAAGTCCAGAACTCTTGATATTCCAGACTGGAATATCCAGACTTTTTCCCCCCAAACTCACTTGGCTGAATTCCACGGGTCAGTTTTTTCCAAGCATATTATGAAACGCATTCATCGCTGATTGCCATATAATGTTGTTTTGCAAGATAAAAATGCACATATTTTAATGCATTTTGAAATGTATTTATAAAGGAAATAGTTATACTTAAAATATTGAATAATTAAATGAATACAAGAAAGAAAACATCCCAAATGCCCAGACTCCACCCTTTGCTCCATCACAGATAAATCAACAATTTAAAATTGTTGTTTTTCTCCAGAACAAAAGTTTCACAGCTGTATTTAAAAGTATGTTGATGAAAAGTGATTCATAAGGTGAAGTAATCATTTTTATACAGTGCATTTGGCAGATTTCAGCCAAATTACACCATAAAAGAAATATTATATTTGACAGCAAGCTGTTACTGATGTGAAATTTGAGAATGAAAACCGACTATCCAAAGACTTATTTATGACTGTGCTGCTCTCTGATGGTACCCTGTTTTTCATACCCAGTTGCGGTCAGTACGTGTTTTCCCATCTTTGTTGTAGATTAAAGCTTTAGATAAATTTTTAGTGTCCTTCCATTGTGAATAATTCACATTTGTTTGGTTTAGGCAGAACTGGGGGCTCTTACATCTACTACAATTTGTCCACTACACAGAATTCTTACCAGCTGAATATAAAAGTGATTAAACTTACAGAGTTTTGGGCTACCTGAAAGGTTTTTAAATTACATCCATTTTGTCTATTGTATTTTCATTTGAAAAGGGCATGCGTGATTCACCAAATTACTGTGTATATAATGCTAGATGACTTAAAACTGTAACAAATAATTACAAGGATTTAACAGAATGGGGTAAACCTCTTTATCCTCCTTTGCATGAGTGGCTTGGGAGCAAAAGGTTGTGACCTACAGGGTCAGAAATACTGTGTGGAGTGTTTGAGGGTAGTAGATTTATCAGACAATCCTATTCAGTCTCTGCTTTCCTATTGAAGCTCTCCTGATGCTCCGCAATTAGTAGACACCAGTTACCAGGGATGTTAATGTTCCTTGTGGGTTTTGTTTGTTTTGTTGCTTGTATAGAGTACTGATTAGGGCTTTTGAGTGTGGAATTCACTCGCAAGCGATTTATTTTGTATCTCTAGGGTGAGTTCCAGCTGTTTGAGGATTTTTATTTTTTTTTTTCCCCTGGGAAATCTTGTTTTCAGATAGTGGCCAGAGCAGCAAACTTTGAGAAGTTACAACCAGTTCTTGATAAATATTTCTTTAAAAAAAATCATTTTCTACCTATCATGGACTTTATTTCTATTTTTAGCATGCTCGTCAAAAATCAGTTACAATCTTTTACTGTTTTAAGCATTAAATAAAATGTTGATAGCAGATTTATAAGAACCTACTGAGTAAAGTTAGAACTGAGGATGTTACCGAGTCTGCGTATTCTAGGAAACCCGTGGGATGTTTTACAAAAGAATGTGCCCTTGCTTAAGCTTCTCATTCAGAAATTAAACCCCTATTGATACATGGAAACAGACTCCTATTCATATGTTCCATATGATTTGTAGCATCCTAATCCTTGCCATGAATCCTTTCCTTATTCTCAGTATTGTAGACTGAAACACATCATTTCAAAACATGGCTTCTTCACATTTTTTTTGGAGAACGTCAGCTCTTGGTTGATTACAGCTCTAATCATCTCTTTTCACAAGTGCCGTGGCTTTCCTAAGTCCTGTTGGAGAGCAATTTATTTTTAGTTATTTAAAAATTTGTCTTCTGTGAGTACAGATTTAAAACGTACCATGAATCTGCACATTCATACAATTACCTAATTTCATAAACCTTTAATTTCTTTCCCTTTTACCAGTATTTATATTTTTTTTACCTTCAACTATTAGTATCTTTTGGGTGAAACATGTATAATACTGCTGTTCTTAGATGATATTGTATGCCAGTAGCCAGTGGAAAATAATAAAATTACCCTTTAGTAAGTAATTGGTAGGCTGAATGAGCATGCGGGTGGTACGTATTGCCTGCTTCACATATTTAATAATAACTTGCCCAACTTAAGTGTAATTTTGTTGACTTGTGGTTGTTGTACTAATGTAAAGCTATTGCTGTACTTACTTGCCGGATTACAAGTTAAATTCTGAAACCATAATAGTTTTTTCCGCAGTTGGCGTCTGCATGAATTACATGTTATAACTTTATTATAAACACTTGAAATGGTATAGGTCCAAGAATTGCCATCTGCTAGATGAAGTTTGTAAAATTGTTTACATAACATTGATGAGTATCTTAAAGCGGTAAAAAAGTGCCAAGAACATCCCACTAGAACTTGGATTCGTCTCCACCTAATTACTGCAAATTAAAAATTAAGCAGCCTTGTCTAATCTGCTTTCATGGCTTTGCAGCATCCAGAACAGTCCGTGAGTCAGCATCAGGTGCAGTTAGAAAAAAGACATGTTCTGGCTCGGGGAGAGCTAGATGGAGAAATGTAATCCCATGAAGAAAACAGTCCAAATGTCCTGGATATAACTGTAAACTGAACTTTTTCACTGGAAAGCTGACAGAGCTGAAGGAGTAGTTCATGGGGCAAGTCCTTTGTCCACTGATTCTCTGCCTTTCCTGGTAAAACGTGTGGTATTAGCAGACCCAGTGTGCCAATATTTGCCTTTGCGTATTACGCTCTTTCTTTAGTTTGCTACGTCTCGGTGCTTCTAATGGAATCAGAGGGACATGTCACTGGAAAGTCCTAATATTTGGTGGTTTGTTTATTTTTACTAAAGCCTTATAAAGGGAACATCTCAGAAGCAAGACTGGGACATAAAGTGTCTCCTGAAGCACTCCATACAAGAAAACTTGCAGCAAAAGGAGAGAAAGGGTGGTGTCCTTAACCTGGATGAGTACGAGCATAGCCCACGTCTTCGTGCTCAGAGTCCTTGGTCTGTCAGTCACGGTTGTCATCGTTTCTTATGAAATGTTGACTTTGGAAAAAGTGCCTGGCACAAGGAAGTAGAACAGTTAATTCCTATTGCCTGCACGTTTTTATCAAACGCAGAAGTAGTGGCAGATGTGCTTTCTGGCCCTCCAATGGATGTCCCTTGGTTGTGTTTCACAACTAAGGCGGTTGTGTCACTTTTCCAGGTGTGTACTGTGCCCATATGGATTTATTTACCTGGTTGCTTCTCTTTTGTTGACCCATAATTGAGGGGCACTGGGTAACACTTAGGGATACTTTTTCTTCATGTTCTCATAGTTGAAGTTAAGGTCCAAAACTGACCTTTGCTTTTGGATAACAAACATAATCCAACCCCTTCTGTTCCCAGACCTGCTGCGATTGCAGCCACATGAACATTTGTTTGTTACACCGTTTTTATTTGACTTCACATTTTCAGGGACAACAAAGTACTTTGAGCTTTCTATCTAAATTTAAAATGAGAACAACGTGAATTTTATTCTAGAAGGACAAATGGTTACGTTTGTGACTTCAGCATTACAAGTGAAAGCAAATTCTGACAAGAAACAGACGAATTCTAAGTTCAAATCTTATTTTCTTGCTCTTACTTAGTATTTCTTTGAGGCTTTTCTCAGCTGAAGGAACCAAGGGCTGACCTGGGTAGATCAGTGCCTTCAGAGTGAGAGTTCCTTCTGGATCCTCATTCACTGCAGTGATAATTCTCTGTTACTGGGACACAGAAACCTTCAGAACAGCTCTGGAGGATCTCCACTTTTCCTTCCCCCCTTAATGAGGTTCTGTAATTGCTTTAAGCTTTGGATATTTGAGAATATGTAAATTAAGTGTTATCTGAACTTTTCTGTCTCTTAATATAGAATAAAAGGACTTAAAGAAATCATGAGAGATTGTCTAATTTTACCTATACCTTAACGGAGCATCGCTTACTCCATTCATGTCAAACATCTGACTAACTTGTTCTTTAAAATCACCAGTAATGGAGAGTCCATGACACCCATAAACATTCTATTCCCAGTCTTATCCATTTGTATGGCAAGATTTTTTGAGTGTCTGATCTGAATGTATCTTGATGCAAGTTTGGTCTATTACTTTTTCTTCTGTCCAGCACAAACACTGAAGAAAACAGATTATTCCCTTCACTTTGTAGCAAACTTAAGTTGCAAACACTTATCACATCCTCCCAGCTTCTTTCCTTGTCTCCCTCTACCCTTCTCCCCTCTTCTTTAGGCTGAACGACCCCAGTTATTTCAAACTTCCCATGCAAATAATTCTCATTGCTTTATTCTGGTCTCCCTGAAATGAATCTACCTTGAAGTGTGATACATAAGAAAATTTATTTCAGCTGGTAAAGAAAGAGAATTATTTCAGTGTTTTGCAGGTTGTAGCCTTTCTTCTACATCCCAGAGCAGCTTTTGCTTTTTTGATCCTCCACAGTTCTTATCCTGTATTTCATAGAATCATAGAATGGTTTAGGTTGGAAGCGACCTTGAAGATCATCTTGTTCCAATCCCCCTGCCATGGGCAGGGACACCTCCCACCAGACCAGGTCGCTCAGAGCCTCATCCAGCCTGGCTTTGAACACCTCCAGGGATGGGGCCTCCACAGCTTCTCTGGGCCACCTGTGCCAGTGCCTCACCACCCTCACAGTGAAAAATTTCTT
>RSEF01000001.1:214581684-214595699 GCA_003993805.1 Himantopus leucocephalus | reverse complement strand
AGGTCCCTTCCAACTCTGAAAATTCCGTGATTCCGTGATAAGACACCTTAACTCGGAAATGTGGTCCCCCCCAGCCAACCTTTACGGGCAGATGTGCTGCAGTAATATGCCAACACATGTCCTGTGCTTGCAGTGTTTCCCTCCCACGTGGCCATAAGGAGAGCTCTGCATACAGGAGTTTCTAGTTTATTTGTACCCTGAAGGATAACGTGAGCAATATGGGGATGTTGTTAAACATGGCATATGTCGGCGCTGTGAGCTGCTTTCGCCTCACCAGTTCCGTGAGTGAAAAGTGACTTGTTTCCTGAGAAGGCTTCATGTGTCGGGTATATCAATTGGTCACGGAGACAGTCTTGAGAAGACTTATGATAAGGCACACTTATAAAAACCCCAAAACTTAATTGCTGGCATCCAGCCTTACAGTTCGGTGTGGGAACTTCTCCTTCCCACGGGATGGAGAGGGAGCAGTGTAAGCTCATGTGCAGCACCTCTTCACATACACAAACCTACATAATTAGAGTTAGTTCGTGTCTTGTTGGAAGTATAGTTCGTATCCAGCCTTGGCTCTATTCCACTTTTGCTGTTTTCTTTATGAAATGGTAAATGTGTGTGGCCCTAAGTTAAATTTATGTTATAAATATGCGCGATTAAAATTGACCCTATTTGCTCATATGCCAAAATTGTCCCAGCAGAGGAATTTGGAGAACCCAAATTTATTGCTATGGCTCCTTGATTCTTCTGCTTCTCCGGCTCCAGCGGCGGCTCTGGCCAAAGCCAAGCTGGAGCGGAGCATTTCTGCTGCGTGATCAGGTACGTGGTGCACAACGGGGACAGCGGGCAGAGTCGCTGGTGCCGCTGGGGACAAGTTCCCCTGTGATGGGAAAATGTAACCAGATTACGCGCCCTTTAAATTAGTGCTCGCTGGGCAAAAAAACTGCCCTCCTGCAGCTTGGGATTTGCTCCCTGGGACATTCCGGGTGGTGGGAATGGTAGCAGAGGTGAGCTATGCCGAGTACCTCTAACGGCGTGCAGCTGGCCCGTGATCTCAGACCTTCCAGGTTGAATAACGCCCTAAAAACAAACTTATAATACACTACTGAGATTTTTCCCGTCTCAGGGATGTCTGCAGCACTGGGCACACGTAGTGCCTTTCACTGCGCTCATTTGCAGCTTGAATGGCTCGCGGGGGTCAGCAGCGGAGTGCGGGCTTTTTCACCCCTTGAGCAATGAAGCATTGAGTAAAAGTTATTATTACCAATTAGCGGTGGCATTATTATTACCAATTAGTGGCTGCATGAAGCAAATCATTAGTCTTAGTTCAGTTATTAGCAGCCAGGTGTTCATGAAACCTGCCATGTGCCGCTAGCGCTGGAGCCCAGCAGTCACTGTCGAGGGCAGTCGCTGAGTTTGTGACGTCGCCGCACTGTCCCTGCACGGGTTTCTGTTGTCCCCCCCCCAAAAGAAGCATATTTGGAGTCAGCGCCCCATATTTGGGGTTCTTTTATTGCCGCTGCTGTTATGTACCTAGTGAGTGAATAAATAAGGCAATTCCAGTCTCTAGACCAGTATTCCGAAGTCTTTAATATGGTAAATTAATGATTTCAAGCCAAATATTAGATTACCAGTTTTGTTGTTGGTTACTGCTTCGTTTGTCAGAGCAAAGTTGTCATGTCAGAGGAGGGAAAGTTACAGTGCAAATTAGTCTTGATTGAAAGCATTCTTTCTCTAGGGGTCCTGTTCTTGAAATCCTTTAATATGCAATATTTTCACATACCCCATTAGTTTGCATAATGACTTTGCACAAGACATTTCAGACTGCAAGCAGCATGAATTAAGTTCTGTTTAAGAACTTAAATAGCACTTTTATACTGTGTTACAATTAAAAAAATTAGGAAGTTAATGGGAAAAAAATGGAATTGTACCTTCAGTGTTACTTCCGTATTGAACCACGTATTTAACTTCGGTGCATTTTTCAGGGGGATTCGTAGCTGTAGCTCTATAATTATATAGAATAACTAATAAAATAAGAAAAATAAGAACAACTAATAAAGTTTTAAAATACCAAATACTTATTGCCTATAATTGTTTTTAATTGTGTAATTTGAGTAGTCATTAGAAACCTTTTTCCTGTTTCTTGGAGTAAGGAGGAGGCAGTTGGAGTGTTATTTTCTCTTTCAGTGATTCAGATGTCTTCTGATTTTCAGTATTAGCGAAGAAAGGATTTGACTGACGATTTCTGTGAGGAGCACTTAAAGCAAATGAATTGTAGGATGGCATCAGTCAGGTCGGGTCAGTCTGAGCACTAGTTGGGTAGGGACATCTGGTGGTGCAATAAAGGAATAAATGAACACTTGCGACTCAAAGCGCGGTTGCATTGGAGTGATTAAGGCAAAAACACCAGTATGCTTACGCTGTAATTACTTTTCTATTTCAATATTATTCTAGAAACGCCTGTATGCCTGTTTACATTTCAGTTCGTGTATGGTCTTAATTTACTGGAAAAGAGAAGTAGAAACTAAGGCCCTATTCTTGAGCTGGCATCTTGCAGATGTAATGTGTTGAACGCCCTTAACTCAAAGGGCATTTAATTTACACTCAACTGGAGGTTTAAAATCAAACTCGTGATACTGGACCGTGGTTCTGTGGATAGAGCGGGTTTATGTAAACCCTGTGCCTTTGGGCTGTGTTTGTAGTCCTGCCAGTGATTCGCTGTGATCTCTGGGCAAAGCTGATTTCATTTGTTTCACTCCATCACTCACCGATTGTTTCAGTCCATCTTTCGGTCCACCTTTCTGTAAAAGTGCTATGATAATTGTCAGCTTCTGAATTCTGTATGTAAAGAATCATAAAATGTTTACATATCTTTGATTACAAAGTCCTATATTAAAGATACAGTGAGCAATTTTAGTTGCATGTGTTTACCTTGAACCCCTTATAGGTCATATAGACATGACCAATATTTTAGGGGTAATCATTTTAAAAGAGAAACTCTTTAGGCTGAATTTTCTGGTGCTGTGTGTAACAGCGCCTGATACTTACTTAGCACTGTGCACGTGGTGACAAAACCGAGTCCTTCGTGTCAACATGTGCTGAAGGCCATACCCTTGGGAAGAGTTTCCCAGGAGTGTTTAACGCTGTGACATCTCACCAGCACTGCACCAGGCTCTCAGCTGCCAGCACAAAGCAAGACTTTCTTGATCTGTGAACATCTTTCACATCGTTATGTTCTTCCTGCTGTTCGTGTGTATCCAGGCGTCGGTAGCACGTGTTGACCGCACATGGTGCCTTCTGGGAGATGGCGTCACGTGCTCTGGGGAGGGTCCGGGCACAGGCTGTCCAGGGACAACTTGGTCTCTGCAGGCAGAAGGCGAAGGACTGTGTCCATCTACTCCTGCTTACGAAGCTTTTGCGACTGCTGTCCTGTCTTCTCTTAGAGCAGACGTGTTCTTGAAATGATGGTGTTGATAAGTTACTGGTTCGTGCTTTATGTATTGTGTCAGGAATGCATTGTTACCGTGATGTATTCCCTGTGCAATTCTGTAAAAAGAAAAGGGGCAAAACCCCCGAGTATCTGCTCTTTGCATTGCTGCCAACATGACACCGAGAAGCCTTCCAGGAGGCATCTGTAGCAGCTCCAAGCTTCAGCTTCTTCCATTGTATCCTGGGCACAAAAAAGTCAATAACATAAATCTTTCACAGCCAATTATGGACTCTTTACTCTGGCCATTATTCACACAAGGAACTCTATAGTCTGTAAGGAAGGATGTATATAATGAAGCTCAGAATCAGAAGAACCAGTACATAATTGAAAAACCGGGACTTTCAGATTGAGAGTCTTCTTAGAGTGATGAGCTGCAGAGATCAGCACTGTGCAAAGTAGAACAGTTTATCTCAAAGTCAGAATAACTATTCCCTGCAGCTCTTCACAAGAGGGTGGGTATTTTATCGAGGTCCAACCCTCCTTTCTCTCCTTGCAGTAACATTTATGTTCTGTAAAATTCATCATGACTTCTTTTCCTTAAAGCAACAATTCTTTGTCATATGAAATCTTCCATTGTCACCCCAGTGGTTCTGTCACCATCCTTTAAAAATTTCTCCACTCTCGGTTTGGATAAAAGAGAGAAGCACTGGCATTTGTATGCCATGCCCTTTGTTTCTGAGATGTCCCGAGGCCATGGTGACAAGTGTGAAGTTGGAGATAGCCACAGAGTTGGTAGAGACGTGCTGTTTTCCGTTAATGAGAAGCTGGTGTTCATCCACAGCCCTTCTACGTAATATTTAATCCATAACACTTTATATTGTATTGCAAGCAGCCCATGATAGAGAAAAAAATGTTGTTTTTATGTTTCAGGTGCAAAGATGGCTTGAAAGGATTTATATACTCCGCATTAAAGTAAGTAAAGTTTCTGTGAGCACATAGCTTGAAGCAAGGATTTTGAGGAACAGTGCATGGTGGCAGCTGCATTGTATGAAAAGGGTGTTCCTAAGAAAAACCATGCTGTTGTAAAGCTTTTCCAACTTTTGGGGTATACAACATATTTGGATGAAGGCATAATAAGCTGGCAAGAGAGGAATCTTTTCATATTTGGGACCACTACTGAAAGGAAACGCAAACATATGGTTGCACGTTTTTGAAGGACCATTAATCTTTTGTCTTTCTAAAACTGGGATTCATCACCCTCAGTATTCTCCTGGAAGTGAATAGCTGCTGTGTTTTGACCTGGAGTTTATTTGTTGTATTTAAAAAAAGTTGAATGAATGCAACAGTAGTTCTGTGACCAACACCCAAATAAAACGTGGACATGTAGCATGTTCCTTTGAGAGATCCTGAATGTGCCACTAAACCTTGTGGACCCTAGCGGTCCAGGCTCTCCTAGAATTTACTTTGCGATGGGACCCTCTGGTGTTACTCGTTCATTTGTGTAGTTATAGCAAGTTCTCCCATCTTTGTGTCTCGTGTCAGAAGTACGAAGACACGTTATTCTCATCTGTCCTTTATATGCTCTGCTACCTGTCTGTCACTCAGCCCAGCACGGGGACAGTGTCAACTCAGGAGTGAAGAGCTGAAGTCAAGCAAGACACACTTGCTGTTGTTAGTAGTGGAAAATATTTTATAGAGTTTGCAGCTATGAAACAGCTGTGGAATTTGATCTAAGGTGCCAATAGTTAAATAATTCAGTCTATAGTCCAGAAATCTGGACACGAAACACTCCTGTGACAGCGTTGCAGAAACAGTGCTTTCTGAAATCACCCGTTTACCGGGAGATTCAGTCACATACCAAATGAGAACGTTTTTATGCCTTCGTTGTCCTCAGCAAGGCTACCACAGTACAGTGTAATTTGGATTATAGTGCAAAGTGTTAGGAAACATCTTGCCACTGTGACCTCCTTTGCTCTTGATATGCAGTAATTCTACACCTAAGACGAACCGGTATATTGACAATATCAACTTCTGGGTGAACAAAGAGGGCTGAAGATGAAGCCAAGCAAAACAAAGTTGATGCTCTTGGTGGGAGCAAAAACATTTTGAAGGTTTTACAAAACAGATATTTTATAAAAATATTAGAGTAATCATCAACCTTTATGTAACCCCATTTCGCTGGAGATAATTGAGATATTTCATGTGCCTTTTTATTTTCTTATTTGGTGTTCTTGCTTTGTGTGAGAGATGGACTTCCCCAGTAACGTTTTTGTTGCTAGTTTTAAAAAATTCCTGGCAGCAATTGTGACTATTTTCTGAAGATTAAGTATATGTCAGTGGAGTGATCTTTTCAAAGAGATACAAGGTTTGGCAGCTGCGTAGGATGTTTTTTCTTCTGTAGACCTGTGGGTAACTTCAAGCCTGTCTTAAAGACCTTGAGACTTATATTGGATTTTATGTATTCCTCTGAATTATGTATTTAATTATTATTTTGTNTTTTGTCCTTTTTTTTTTTTTTTTTTAATTTCAGGTTCATTGTAGGGAAAGAAGAAATCCCCACTCATTCGTTTTCACCTGAAGCAGCATTTTCAAAAACAGATAGGAAGATAAAGCATTGTGAAAAAATATCGCAGCCTATGAACATACTTGCTCTAACAAAAAAGCTCATGGACAAAGTGTAAGTTGAAGAAAACGAAAAACAAAACAAAAAGTGAATCGTTCTTACTTAGCTCATTTTAATGGTTTGTTACATTGTATTTGACACTTTTATAATACTTTTGCTTTGCATTCAAGCGTTTTGCATTTCATTTTCACCTCGTAGTTAGCAGTGACAAATGATGAACTCCAATGAAAGCAAAATTTAAGACCTGTATGTCATAGCAATGACTTGCAACGTGCAGTTGTCTAACGAGGGAGAGTAACTTCAGTCAGTTCTGAGTGGCAGAGTGGTGGTTGCTTTTTCCGCAGTTTTCAGCAAAAGCAGCTCGTGGCATGGTTCTGCTGGTGCTAGTAGTGATATTAAGGAGGAGAAATTGCGCAGCAGCAGACCTTACTGAGGTCACCTTAAGTGACCGTAACATCATCTTTGTGGTGACCTACGTCCCTGCATTGCATGAAGGAGAAGTGCCTAAAAACAGGAGTGGTAGCGCCTGGCCTGCCTCCTCCGTCGGGAAATAGGAAATTGCAAAGCAAAGAGTGAGTCTGAAACAATTTTGCACAAGGTCAGATCTAGACATCTGAACCTTGGTGAGATGGGTTCCCTCCCGGTCTACGGGATCCAATTTATTGTCCTTTAGTATGAGCTTAAAGAAATGACGTCAGATGGCTTTTCAGGCTAATATGTTCAGATGATGTACTTCTGCTGTGCTTGATTTGTCCATTTGAGGCACGTTGGGTACCACAAGGAACCATGCATTTACATGGCAGAAGGAATAAAAAACGGACTGGGGGTCTGTTCATGCCACACCTATGAATCTTCACTTCCATTGACCTCTCCACGAGCAGTTTTATGACCAGATCTTTACCTGCTGATATGCAGGAGACAAACAAGTCTTCCAAGTGCATTGTGTAGTGGCTTATCTTATTTGCTCAGATAATGAACAGAAATGAAGTGACCTGCATCACGTGGTGACTTTCTATGATTTGCTGTGGTTTTTAATTGAAAAATCTAAGGGAAGTCAGCAGTGGCTTCTCAGGAACGACTGTATTAGGCAACAAAAGACCTACAAGGAGAAGACAGCTCCAGCCATACGCAGATTCTTTTAGCTGAGTTGCTTATACCTATTTTGCCTTAAATACCCCTTTTTCAGTTTGCTAGATATAGTTCGTAGCTCTTCTGCTGTTCAGTAAATACAAGGATCAAGGGACTATGGGTGGAGAAGAGTGTATTTTCTTTAAAGTTCCGAAACTCCCGACTCAGACATTCAGAAAACTTTCAGTTTTCAGACCTAATGCTCTCACAGGTTTCTCTTCCATATGGTTCTTTTCAATATAATTGAGTCTAAATGCCTGTAACCCGATCACATTCTCATTACAATTTTTGCTACATGAACTGACCTCACAGATGATTTATGGCCATTAGACTTTATAGTGCACGATTCAAAACTTCCAAGATATTTGGCACAGTATATAAATTGTGTAATTTATTTTGCATTAAAACTTAAATGCTTGGCTATAGCAAAATACAATTTTCAGACCTGGTATGACATTACTTCTTTTAATTCTGCATAATGTAGGGCTAACAACTGTACAATCCACATGTCCCACCATCCCAAGCCAGTCTCCTCTAAATGCTCAAGGTCACATTCTCAGTCTGAAGTACGCACTACATAAAAGTCAACAGAGTAGAAGGAATAGCCCAGAAGTGAAAGGTTTGTAATTGAGAGAAGTCTCACAGGGTATCTCTGTGCGTTTCCGTGCTCTGCATTGCCCTCCAATGAACCTTACAATGGTACGGAAGATGTAAGGACACAGGTAACAGATACTGGGTCAAATATCCTGCCAGAACCACGGAGCAGAGACAGACTGGGAAGGGTCATATCACTTCTCCCTGTTGGTCGCAGCAGAAAATTTGTTCTTTAATTTTGTATTTAATGTGTAGTACGGCAAGAGGTTGGATCCAAATAAGTGTGCGGACACTTCTTGCTGTACAACTAAAGTATTGTTAGTTTTTATTGTCCTTTTATGGCATCATAAAAGTTTACAGTGCCCTTCAATAGGTAATGGGGAGAATGAATGGTGGGAAAATAACACCTTATGTATTTTGGGGCAAGAAGAATTTATGAAGTCTCCTGTCGATGACGCTGAAAACAGCTACGAGTTAATATGTGTTTCATTGTGCTTTTTGCAGGTGCAAACACGGCCCAAGGCACAGATGCTGTAAACACTATGAAGATAATTGCATCTCATATTGTATTAAAGTAAGTGCAGAGAAAGTTAGATTGACAAACTCTGGCAAAGGCAGGGTGAAAGTCTTTAGTCAGAAAAAAGCATATACTTAGGAAGTGAGAAAGGAGCCTGTTACTCATTCTCTCTCTATTGAAAATGCGACAAGCCTGAAAACAGATTTTCTCAATTTAGGACGGGGTGTGGGGGGGGTTAGAGTTCTCTGGTCTTTCAGATTAGCTGGAGTGAATGAATGACATAAAACGTGTGGGAAAAAATGGACTAGCGAGCAAGGAACTTGTTTAACTATGTGATGCACTTCACGGCTGAGCCCACTTGTGACTCCAGCCCGAAGAAAGCACCTGGAATGTGCTGCTTCGGCAAGCGGCGCAGCCCCGGCGCACGTGCAGCTGCGCGGGTCTGGCACGCTGCTGCCGGGCGCTGGCCTCGCTCCTCCATCCAGTTATTTTAAGGGCTCAGGGTAATGAGAGATTGGTCACAGTTGCTGCGCCCAGGAAGAGCTGTTTATGTCCGGTGGCATAATTCACCCTTCATTATTCATGCGATCAGCGCATTTTTTTTCGGAGGAGTAGTGTGTAGAGATTTGTTTTGGCTGGTGTTGGGTCGGCGCAGGTGGTGCCACCTGCTGTGCCCGTTTTAGGAGTTGGTAAGACTTCAGAAGATCTCTATCACTTAATAATTTACCCGGTTTTATATATGGAGCAGCAAAAATGGATTTGAGTACCTTCAGATGCTTTTGATATATATTACTTTCAAAAATAACTTTTTTTAATTGAAATTTTATATACAGTTAATGTTATCTCATAAGACCTATGCTTAAATTTAGCGTCAGAAGAGATCTAGCACAACAGTCATTCATGTATGTTTATTAACAACAGCATTTTGTGTGGTATTAACACTCTTTTTACACTGCAGTATATTAGCGTACCACTGTGTAACACGGATAGGAGTTGCGCTGGAGCTGATAGGATTTGGGATGGTGCTTAAGCGTTCTGCTGAATTCCGATGACAATATGCAGCAGAGCAATCACAAATAGTTCAGCAAAGTTACGTCACTTTTCTGTTGTAGGTGTGATGTATATTTAACAGAACCCAGATTAAAATTACAATTTTACAACCTCTCACCCCTATCTCAGTCCGCTTAATGTTTCATTCGTGGGCTTTTTTCAAGGCAGAACGTCTTTGGGGACCCAGACTTGGCCTTTGCTGCGTGCTTGTTCGGTGCCTTGCCTGGCAGTTTGCTGTCAGGGCCTCTGGCCCGCTTTGTCTCCCATCTCCTGAGTGCTCCTGTTCGGTCAGCATCCTCTGGGCAGCAAACGTTCCCTCTGCCTTCATTTGCAGAGTACTCTGTGTTTTCCCCGTAGATATCACTGTCTGGCCTTCAGAGTCAATGTCCAAGACTGCAGTGAGTGTTACATCCAAAACAAAGATTACAACTGGGCAGAAGTCGTTCGATGGGTTGATACGCTGCATTTCCACATCTCTGCTGGCGGCAGCAGTGTGTCTCCTAGTGTGAATCTTTTTTTCACGGGTGCCTCGCTGTAACTTCAGTCTGCCGCTCTTTTACACGAAGTGCTGTCTTTCATTACTTGGGCACATTTTACAGTAATTAGCTCTTAACTACTGTTAGTCCAGGCTTGCTTTCTGAGCTTGTTATTGATCTCACACGAAATCCTCATGCAGTCTGTGTCGCACGCTCAGCTGTCAAATCTGTAGGTACCCTCATAACACTATTATTTTATAAGTGCAGTTAGAACAAAGAAGGATTTCTGTTAGAGTACTCGTAACGGAACTGATGCCTCTTCTCCAGGGAAAACGATCATAATCTGCTGGAAAAATGATTGTGTGTGAGAGACGTCATGGGTAAAGAGAGAGGTGATCTGACTGTTAAGGAATATGAAGAGCTTGAAATGCTTTTAAAACAGAAGAGTGACCAAGAAATAGGAGTTAGTCTTGTTGAGAGACCCAAATCTGATTTCAGCCTGTGAGTTCCTCAAATGACAGTAGACCAGCCCCACACTACTCTGTCCTTTCTTAGGTGAGTGGGGAGACATGTTAATGATGCAAAGAACAGGGGAAAAAAAAAGGGGGGGGATATTCAGGAGTCTCTGTCTTCTTCAATTGTTTATTCAGCATTGTTTTGTTTGTGTTTCTTATACCCTTGAGAAGGGGATGAGGGGAGAAGAAAACCCAACTGATAATGGAGCTGAACTAAGTCTTGACTTGACTAAAAATAAATTTTAAAAAGACATTTTTATAAGGCTGTTCTCTCTTTAGAGAAACCAATTGTGCATTTGAACTATATTCATTCTTGTACCAGTCTTGTATAGTAAATTGGTATAAATTATTCTTGACTACAATAATATAATTAGGGAAATATCACTGAAGTGGCAGCCAGATCTTTGAATTTCCTGCCTTTTCTATGACTTTTTTTTTAAATTAATACATGAGTGAAAAATTTTATTTTGATGTATTTGGTTTTTTAAAGATCCAAAATTCTTAAAGCATTTTCAGTTCTCTCTATGGCTGTTCCTGAAGTCCATCAGTAATAACTATCAGCTGACACGATTTGAGCGTGTTTTTGTAATTCCATATCTGTAAGGGAGCTTTCCAATCTGATAATGATCTGATGAGCTGCTTAGTGCCAAAAATTTCCCCTCCATGCTGTATTTTCCCTTATCCTTGAACATCTCGTCTTCTCATTATCATATCTGTGCTTTAACTGTCATTGCATGCTCTTTTTCTCCTGCTTCACATTTAAATGCACGTTAGCTAGTTGACGTAATCCGTGATAGCTTTTATGTAACATTTAGTAATGACTGACCACCTGATTTCACAGACTTCCCTTCACATTTTAAATATTTCAAATGCTTGGGGTTTGTAAATGTCTGGAAAGAGCTACCAGAAGTAGCCAAACAATATTTTTCCTCTTTTGGATTCCAGTTGATTGGAAGTTGATTGAGAAGACATTGGCCAACAGTAGGAGTTCAGTTGTCCATTTTTTCTGCTGATGCTGCGGATGACACCAGATAACCCTCATGACATACCTAATGATGAGGATGACAAAAAAAAAAAAAAGATATTATTTTCTGATGATTGTAGTCTCTGTGTTTTGTCTCTTGAAGGAACATGGGCTACTGTATACCCAGAACAAATTTTAAATATCCTAACTAATCTATTTTAAATATCTTAACTAATTCCTAATACATTGCATTGCTGACTTCTGTTTCTGTGCACACACGTGCTTTTCTGAAGTTGAGTTATAGCCAATATCTTGACTGTATTCTTAACTTTTTAAGAAATCTGTTTCTCAAAAAGAAAAAAAAAAGTTTATTCAATGAGTTTTGCAGATACGTAGTTTCACTGTGCTGCTGCTTCTGGCTGATCTGAGTCCCAGCTCAAAGTCTCTGTAGGGAAATGGCTCTTAGCAGAGTTTTCTTTGCTTACTTATGTTTATTATAATATCCTGCATATACTCTTTTATACCTCTGTTATTATTTGAGGTGTTTTTATGGAAGATAAAAGTTGCAANTCTGTAGGGAAATGGCTCTTAGCAGAGTTTTCTTTGCTTACTTACGTTTATTATAATATCCTGCATATACTCTTTTATACCTCCGTTATTATTTGAGGTGTTTTTATGGAAGATAAAAGTTGCAGTATTGCACTTTGATTATAAGATGTAATACTTTTTGTGACCCTGTAAAACACCTGTAAGTGTGATAGAAAGATTTTGTGCACTACTTATTGCTGTTTGGTGCACATTATAAACCTCAATCCTTCAGTTTAGCACTTCTGAGTAGGCTACTAATAAAAATGAAACCACGGATATATTTGAGTGTTTCCAGTTGGAATTTAAGCGTTTCCTAATGTGGTGTTCCTCACCCCATCAGAGTAACCTTCCCTACAGCTGGGTGAAAATGTCATACATACCAGACTCTAGTTTGTTCTCTTGTTCTGGGCTTTGTTCATAACTGCTGGTTTTAGGACGTTCTTTATATATAATGGTACCTGGTATCATAATCATCTGAATTTTTTGGAAGATGAGGGCTATATACTTCACACTAGGGTACCTCTTCATTGTAGGTGCAAATATATGCTCATCTTAGTTTTGACATTTTAACTGCACCAAATTCACAGTGCATTTCCATCTCTGCCTACCTCCCATACCTTTCAGTAGGCATTTTCATTAAATGATCAGAAAACACCGGGTTGTTAGATTTTCAGTACATAGAATTTACATACTTTTAAGAGTAGCAGAGGAAGAAGTGGGAATTTTTCATTCATAGCTACTGGATCATTGGATGACACAATATATTTTCTTCTACTTGATTCTCATAAACCACTTCTTGAGTAGCAGGGAGAGTAATTGCTTCGGGAAGAGTTTATTACTGGATGTTTAACCACAATAAAATTTTACGAGATTTATGATGCATTATAAAATCCTGTAGGAGGCAAAAATGTTTTGAGTTTCTTAAGTTTGAAAGGTTGCTAAATCAAAGTTTTTAGCAGTGCCTGTTGCGATGGGATGAGGGGTAATGGTTTTAAGCTAAAATAGAGTAAATTTATACTAGATATAAGGAAGAAAATTTTACGATAAGGTGGTGAAACACTAGCACAGGTTTCTCAGAGAGGCTGTAGATGCCCCATCCCTGGAAACATTCAAGGTCAGGTTGGACGGGGCTCTGAGCAACCTCGTCTAGTTGGAGATGTCCCTGCTCATTGCAGGGGGGTTGGACTAGAGACCTTTAAAGGTCCCTTCTAACCCAAACTGTTCCATGATTCTATGAAATCCTCTGCCAGTTATCCCTGTAACGGGGATTGTCTCGGTGTCCCTGAGTATCTTCCAAAAAATTCCTTACAGAAGTCATGAGCATTGGGTGCTTGCCTTATTTGCCAATAGTGAGCGCACAGAGATTTTTCGGATAAGGCATCTTCCAACAAAAAAATGGATAGATTTTATTCAGATTTATTAGAGAAGTTCAGCCATAGGGTAAGAATAATGATAGGAAGCTGTGGAGGAAGTTATAAGGACCTGGGGAGAAGAATTTGGAAAGAAAAAGTCAGTGTGGTTTTGTGACATGGTATAAAAAAGCAGATCTGTATCCAAGGTGGAATAGTAAGAAAAAATCATTGGAACCCACTAGTCTCCCTTCCAGTTTCGCCCTCTCTCTTGCTGCAGACATCACTCAGCCTCCAGTTTGGTTGAGGGAAAGTATGTGAGCATGTGCCAAGCCACCAGGGTCAATTTCTAATTCTCACACTTTCTGAAATTTATTTTTTGTGGACTTTTTCCTCTTTTATTGCTTTCTCCAGACATTTGAGGGTAGAAGTGCTCTATTTTTCCACTGTGTTACTTTCCTCTATATACCCACTTGTGGTTAAAAGCTGGTCAGTAACCTGGAAATGAAGTCATCGGGATTATTTCAAAGAATAGTATTTTGGAGCAGAAGAGAAATAGAGTTTGTCCATTGGGCCTTTCAGATATTCATAGAAGTGAAAGGAGAGTTTACCTTTAAAAATTCAATTAAATAAACTAAATTAGAACAATTTTAAAACATTAAGTTAAAGTCAACTTTGCTGACCACACTAGGCTGTGTGGTGCAGTCAACATGCTGGAGGAGAGGGATGCCATCCAGAGGGACCTTCACAGTCTTGAGAGGTGGGCCCATGCCAACCTCATGAAGTTCAA
>RSEF01000001.1:214560698-214581584 GCA_003993805.1 Himantopus leucocephalus | reverse complement strand
TTTAAGGTCCCTTCCAACTCTAACCATTCTATGATTCTATGAGAGTAAAGTGTCTATGATTTTGTTACCTTTGCTATTTTACAGGGGAATCAGGGAAAAAAAACGGTCTTGAGTTTGAAGATGGGCATGCATTTTACATAGTATCTGCAGAGTGGGCTTTAAACTGCTCAATGTAGAAAATAAGTACTTCTGTAGATGTTTTTGCTTTTCCTTTTTCTGAATTGGTGGTTTCTTACCATNTGTTTAGCATTGGTTACCTGATCCAGTGTTGCCTTCGGATTCCATCCACGTTCCGTCACCTGTTTACAGAACCATCCCGGCTACTTTCCCTCTTCTACAACAAGGAAAATTTCCAGCTTGGAGCTTTTCTGGGATCTTTCGTTAGTATATACAAAGTAAGCTTATAACATACAGAAACGACAAACGCCATGTTTTTTATTTCACTTTTCAGAATATCACGAAGAGCTGGAAAGTCTAACCGCTTAATATTACTGATAGTGTTTGCTACAGCACGTCACCGACAAATTCTATAGTATTGCAGTAATCAAATTCTAAATAGTCTTCCATTCCGTGTGTTTTTTCAGTCATTTCTGAGTGACCCAGATGGATTTTGCAGCATGGTATCAAGATCAGGAGATAGAGAGTACTTCAGAGAAAGTGAATTCAGATTTCAAAGGGACTTGCTGTTACACAAAAACATTTTAATGCAGACACAAGTAATGACCGCCGGAGCAGCAGTGTTGCCAGAGAGAAGCCATTTGCAGATTTTTTTTGGCTCAAATATCTGGAATTCTTACTTGACGCTAAATAGCAGGAGATCGCAGAACATATATCATGTACAGCTGAGGAGACATTGCACTTACCACTTGGAAATCTGCCCTTCCACACCATTATAAGCTGACAGATTGTGGACAGATATGCGTTCATACAGCATTGTTGGAGTTAATCAAGTTTATGTTTATTTATGCCAAAGGAGAATGTGACCAAGCACACACCCAAAGGGAGAATAGATTGCACACTGCAGGGCTGAAGTGGCTTTTGCACTTTTATGTTCTTAATCACACATGTCATTTTTCAACTGCTCTGTTACTTGTTTTGCAAAGTTAAGATGGTTCTGTATTATTCAGGGGAAACATTACTTACTGAAAATTTTTAAAAAAGTGTTATTTGTAAGCAAAACCACATTTCACTTGACTTTAAGACACAAGAACTTTAAGGTTACAAAGTTTCAAATTTGTAATGGCAAAGTGCAGGTGAGTTGTCCAGAGTTTATTTGAAAATAAAATTTTTGCGCAAACTTTAGGCAAAGAGCCTTTAGAGAAAAAAGTATTTAAATTGCAAAAGCTGAAATGATTTTGATTTAGTTGAATAGCTCCAATTGCATTGTGTAATTTAGTTCTATAGACATTCATTTTGTGAGAGTGACATACTCTGACCTTTATTTATAAAGTATGCACTTTCTGTTACTGTTTGTGTCCCATAACTTACGGAGAGGTGGTCGTTGCATTATATTTTTCTCCCAGTTTGAAATAAGCATGTAGGGCAGCAGAGATTCTAGTGACTCCAAAAGACTGGATCACAGCTCAAAAAAATGAAACGCTTGATGCACTTTGAACCCAAAGAAACTGCATTATGGACTGCTTTTAAAAAACATCTGTCATGTCCCCAAAAGCAGTCTGAAGTGCCATTGTAGGATTGTAGTACTATTAATATTTTGTGTTCCCCTTACTGTTAATTAATGTCAGCAAACATGGTCTTGCAGAAAAAAAGTTGGCCATTGTAGTCTGGTTTCCTTTTTTAAATTAGTTTACAAGTTTGAGTAGTGAAGTTGACTGACGTAATTGCAATATATCAATGGCTTTGCAAGGGATTTAAAGTGTGCGCTACGAAATAGCTAGTGAGACCACATCTGTGGTACTGCGTCCATATTTGGACACATATTACTTAATTTTTTCTTTTAATTTTCATGTCTTTTTTCAAGAGTGGGTTCACCTGAGGGCCAACAAGATGATTTCAGGACTGGGCCATACCATGTGCGAGGAGAAGCTGGGAGAACTGGGGTTTATGCTGGACTAAAAAGGCTCAGGGGAGATTTTATTGCTACCTACACCTCTTGGAGGTGTGCGGTGATAGGATTAAACGCAATGGATACAAGCTGAAATACAGGATATTCCAATGAGATATAAGGAAATATGTTCTCATGTGAGGGTGCCCAAAAATCGGAACAGGTTGCCCAGCGAGGCTGGGTAGTCTCCATCCATGGAGATACTCAGAACTCCACTCGACAAGTTTCTGAGCAACCTGCTCTAATTAGACCAGCTTCAGGCTGGAGGTTGGACCAGATGATCTCCCGAGGTCCCTTGCAACGTGAGTTATTCTTTGATTCCATGGAAAGCACACGTTAGATGGATTCAGAGCCGGACACACGTATCTCAAAGCAGACATCAGCAGGCTGTCACACTGAATTATGTCATGTTGTCTCAGTGCCATCAGCACTGGGTTGGGCCTTACCAAGCAGATCTCGAACCATTTAGAAGCAAACAGAAATTTACCAGGGGTAAAATTTGGAGACAAAGTGCGGATTTCCAAAACAGTTGAAAAAACAATGCAGAGGACGTGGCAGATGCGGAACAATCTGGATCATTTGGTAACCTGCAGTCATCCGAATGGAATATATTTGAATGCAGCCTCAGCCACAGTTACTTACATCCATTCTGGCCTGAACAGATGTGCGGTGTTGTCTGTGTCAACAAACAGGTTATTATGCGTTTCACTGTGTCTTTTAATCATATCCTGTTCTAACGTTTTAAATTAATTTGTTTTCCTGGTTCCAGAATTTATTGGATGTATGGCAGAATCTCAAGGTGTTTGGTGTGTAGTTGAAAACAGACTTTATCAGGGTCTAGACAACTACAGCAAATGAAGATGATGTGAATGCAAAATTAGCTTTGGAATTAGATTGGTATTCAAATTAGATTGGTCTGCTCTCTGATTTTGAAAAAAAGGGTAATGGTGAATTGTTAATTAAAAGACTGAAATGTTTCAGATACTGTGGATTATAGGTTTTATCACACTGGACTCTTAATTCATACTGTGTGCTATATTACGTACNTGCTATATTATGAGTTTACAGAGGAAGATCCCCAGTCTGTGCGTTCTGAAAGAGAAATAACAAGGGCTAATCCTGCTCTCTGTTCACCTCCAGGGTACTAGTTGCTTCCTGCGTTGGGTACGAAACCTAGATGATGAGCTTCACGCACTTGTAGCTGGTGAGTCCATGACAAGAAGTTTGTTGCCTCCGTTGGGGCTCTGCAAATATTTCTCTTGTCTCTCCTGCCGTTCCCTTTTCAGGCTTCTGTGATGAAAATAAGACTGTGTACATCAAGGTTGTGTCAAAGTGACAGCGGTGTTTCAAGTAGCTTCAAATAAAGAGTTACAACTAAAGTTGTAAGGCAAATTCAATCAAATGGTGTGTTCTTTATGGTCAAGGACAATATATTATTGTATGCACAAATGTAAACTCGTCCTTTATTTTCCAACGGTAGAGACGTGAGATTCAGACACTGTCTCTTCCATACGTGACAGGATACACATCTGAAAGGATGGGCTCCACTGGATCCAAAGAAGGACCCTTTTGNATCCGAAGAAGGACCCTTTTACCATGACATTTGTGTCGTGTCACAGGCCCTTCCCTGCGGTTTGTGCACCTATCGTGCGTTGGAGCCTCAGAGGCCTTTGTGGGACGAGAGAGGAAATTTAATACTGTGCTCCTGAGCACTGAACTACAGATTTCCTTCAGGGTTTCAAAATTATCTTTTTTTGTTAATGCCGTAAACCATATTTTGATGGGCAGCACAGGAACATCACTGAACTTTGTTGTAGCAACAGAAAGCATGACCTTGTGCAGTGTTGAGCTGACGTACTTCAACAGCAACAATAAATCACCACCTTAACAATACTTTTGTTTTCTAATTGTTGCAGGGTGCCTAGCAGGAATTTCTATGATGTTTTACAAAAGTACCACTATCTCTATGTATCTGGTGTCCAAATTAGTAGAGGTAAGATGTTACCCTCAAAGCAGAATTCTGTATTTCATGTTTTTTCAAGGCACAGAAAGAAAATGAACTTCACAGGCTTTGTCAGACCATTCCAGTGTAATACAAAGCTGGGTGGCGGTGGTGTGTTTCAGTAGGGGTGTGCCAAAAGGCAGTGCCGTTCTGTGGTCTCTTCTTTCTTATTTTCCTTTCTGTGACTCATTTTAGAAGTCCTTTATCCACTGGTCTCCATGTATATTCTCCATGATTGTTTTTTTTAATCTCCTGATAGCCCTTTGTGTTGTAGCTTTTGCAGATTTTTTAAATCTGAAAGTTCCAAGAATGTCTATTCTGCCAGAAACATAAATCAAAACTATTCCTTAATTGCAGATTTATTGCCAAAAGCTACAGCTTAACTTCCTGCCTTTGTTCCCTAATTTTGGCATTCAACAGTCCGAGATAACTCAAAATAGCTTAAGTTTTAGTCTATAGCTGGAGTTGTTTGTCGATATACTTCAACCGATTGAATTCCCAGCTTTGCAACGAACTTTGTTCTAATTACTATTTTTCAGACTTGAATTATTTCTATGAACTTGTTAAAATTCGGAGCCCAGGGGGGGAAAAAAAAAGTTTGTAGAGTTTGGGTATGTCGATTATACTTTGCTATCCAGCTTCTGGTTTCTTACTGTGATTTTTCCATAAAATCGGGACTTAGTCATGGTTATTTCCCCAACAGTACCACTGGAATAAGTTGAGAGTGTTCTCTTATTATGCGTCATCCCCAAATCACAAAGCTTTCTCCTGCAGACCTCGAGGGCCCCGTTCCCTGGTGATATTTATCCACCTCCATTACCAGAGCAGAATTCGTTTCAAAGAATATAAAAAGAAGGAACTTTTTTTTTTTTTAAAGGATAAAATTAAACATAAAAAGGGAAGATATACTTGGTTATTTTTGCTCCTTGTAATCCTAGATCAAGCTCTGAAGGTAGTTTGCATATTGGTTATATAAAACCATCTCTGAGTTATCCATATTGACTTTTAGAACACCAGTTGTAAAGAAACAATATTATCTTGTATTGTGGCTGGTTTTCTCTGGACTTTGAGATATTGTGGCTGCAGTGAAATAAGAAAAGTGCTGTGTGTTCTTTCTTTCTTTCTTTCTTTCTTTCTTTNTTTTTTTTTTTTTTCTTTTAAAAACTACTTTTGTCATCTTACGCAAGCCAAGGGTAACCGACCAAAGAGGCGTGTGCTGCTTTGGAAGGTCAAGCTGTGCTCAGGAAAATAAACTTTACATGTTTTCTCAGAAAGAAAAGTATGTGATTTCAAGCTGTTTAAGAACAGTGAATATTCGCTTTGTTGGAATAGTTATTGCATTGTTCTTTTGCTTTTTTAAAATGGAGAATTTAACATAGCAAACTTTCCCTTTTTTATCTTTGAGATCTGTCCTACCCTTTTAACACCCAGGCTGTTGCGAGGTCCTGTTCTGTGCATTTATAGCCTCTTCTATTGATCTTTGGTAACTTCTATAAGCTACCTCAGTCAATGCCACATTTGTGGACATAAATAAAAATACATGAGTATATAGCTTAGTAATGTTAACGGGGTTTTCTGAAAAGGTAAAATAAGTGAACAGCTACGTGCTACTTTTACTTTATTTTGTTTCATGCAGCATTTTTTGCTTATTTTTATAGACTATGTACTTCAAAGGCATTGAAGCAGGGAAGGTTCCCTATTTTCCTCATGCAGACAGCATCATCTATGCCATTTCTACGTCGATATGCTTTCAGGCAGTAAGTGTGTTGTCTTCTAACAGAGTATGAAGTTCTTTCTTTTAGTTTAAGTCAAATGTTGGATGAAATGAGGAGCACAGGGGTACAGTAATACAGAAAAGATGGTGTGACGTAGTGATTCCAGCAAGATGCTGTGAATCGGGGCTCCTGCATGCTGCTTTTGAGCGTCACTGTGGGAACGTCATTTCTAGAACTCCCAACTTCTCATACACTTGCAGCTAAATACATCATACAAAGCATTGCATTCTTTGGAAAGGATCTTAAAATGCATTGACCCAAAAGATGAACATAAATGTATGAACTTTCATAAGCATATGAAAGGACAGTTTCTCAAGGAGACAAACAATATATTCTAATTTGCTTTTTTTTTTCTTTTTTTAATCAACTGGAAGTTTTCACTTTCAGCTAACCTGAATTAAAGTTGCCTATTTGGTAAAAATCTGCAAAAACGGCAAGGAAACCTGAAGTTTTAAGTTTGAAACAAGCTGTAGTTATGATCTTTGGCAATTCCCAAGTCGATTACATGCCTTCACCCTCAGTCCTTTTATCAGTGGCATCAGCTAGATCAGCTCCTTTTCAGTGATGCCCAAATTACTTTTCTACTACATGTCTCCATTTCTAGACCTTCTGCTGAAATGTCCCACCGAGTGTCTTCTGGACCTCCCTAACTATGTGTATTTTTTGTACCTCTCTATAAAAAAGAATATGAAATGACCCTAAAAGCAGTCTTCTGCGGTCTCGTGCTTAACGTAACAGTTCCACTCTCCTCCTCCTCATTGCTCCCCTATATTTGGGAATATCTCTTATTCTAGGATCAAAGCAAATTCATATTTTAGTGCTTGGGATGTGCCTGAAGGTCTGCAGCATTGAGATCTTCAAAATGCTCTTGGCAAGGACCGTCGTATGGGGCTAACAGAAATAAAGTTCATACGAAGATAAGAGGAGAGGGGTTTTTTCATTACTTAATAACTAATTGGAAAAGGGATCCAAGACGAGAAATAAATTGCTAGGTTTAGGAGGGAGGAAGGAGAGGGGAATTAGCAAAGGGATCTATGCTCATAAGTGGCCCAGAAAAGTAATGGAATAGAGAGGAGACAAGGATTTTGGTTATATAACGTTATTTAAGATATGTAACGTGAAATACGAAGATGACTACAAGAAATAGCAGATCACAAAACGCAGAGTTGAGTGGGGGATAACATAGAAGGTAAATTTGGCATCCACAAGTGCAAAATCATGTACGTAGGAATAATACGGGTTATTGTTGCTTTCTCTGCAATGAGATCTAAGTTAATTACCCCCGCTTTGGAAAGATAGCCCTCTGGGAATACCCGTCTGTGCTGGTGGGGGTCGTATAGACCATCCCATTCAGCTGCGGGCCGTTTGTCTGCTGACAGCGCCGGACATTGGCAGGTGATCACAGCTGCTTTTGGTCCATGAATCATGAGGTGATTTAGAAAAAAAAATTAATATGTATTTCCATGACTATCCTTTCACTGCTTTTGGCACCATAATAATGTAGTGGATAAAGCTTTTGCCTGACGCTGGCTGGGGGCTCTGACAGAATACTCTCCTTGCAGGCTGTCATGGAAGTTCAGAACCTGCGACCTTCGTACTGGAAATTTCTTTTACGACTAACAGACGGCAGGTATGTTATCAGGGGTATGTTACGGCTTGTCTAAACACATCGTCGATCACATCCAGCTTTCCGTGTCAACAGCAGCGCCGTGGGCTCATCCACATGGGCTAATTGCTTGAGTATTTACTTTGCTTTTCCAATGGTTTCCAGTCCACCTGGAGTTCTTTGCTGCTGAAGCGACATTGCTAGGTTTGGTCTAATGGCAGGAGCAAAGACTTACATCTAGTTAGGACTGTGTCAGCAGGTGGGTGTTTTACTGGAAGGCTTTTTTCTTTAGTTCACTTGGAAGGTGGAATGCTTTCAGATTTCAGTGGAATATGAGGAATCCGGTAAACAGCTCTACAGGGTGAAGAAATCACTTAGTATGCAGAGTGCTTGACAACATGGCATTACTACGCGTTTAAAAGCATTACTCGAAATGTCAGAGTATTTCCTAAGAATACTTTGAAGATTCAATAGTTCAATTGGGAAAGGAATTTTTTGTCTTGGAAAACTAATAAAAAATTTTCACTGATCGTAACCATAAATTTGCACTCTAATATCTTACTGAATATTTTTTCTCTTAGTTGCTGTGGGCATCTAAAATGCTTACCTTTTAAAAAAGATTTTGCTGTAACTGATTTTTAAAAATACAGTTTAGTGAAGTGTGCACTATGATACTGATGTGGTACGTGGCAGAAACAAGGCATCCGAATCTTCATGTACATCAGCTTATGAATGGGTTTGTAAAAGGTAACATTTGTCGTGACAGCGAGCTCTCCAGACTATAAAAATAGAAGTGAAATCCGAGGCTGTTCCCTGGAGCACGTTGACCCTACGCTCCCCATGGCAGAGTACACTCTTAGCTGGACACGAGGTGACGGAACGCGTTGCTAGAGGCAGTGGGAAGCTCTCCTCGGGACGCCTGGAGGCAGTCCGCCGGCAACCTCGGGGGCCGCACAAACATGACACGGGGGGTGATGTCAGTGCAGATGTCCAATTTTGGCTGCATTTTCCCCTCTTGTGCTAATCCTAAGATTGCTTTAGTTGAAAGAGAGGAGGGAAAAGGAATGCGATGCTGCTCATTTATTTTATCTGAAGTAAATCTCCGTAATAGTAGTTTTGACGCTCTCTCCATAGAGTGATGTTTCACAGGTCTTTCACTCAACAATTTTGAAGATTTAAGAGATGGAAATAGATTGTAACACCCATAAAATTGTTATTCGGGACTTGAGCAGGCACGGCCAGTGTCTGTGAGGCTGGGGTGAGAAAGAAGAGTGGTATATTCTGGTTTGACTTCTTTTGTGAAGCTAAAAGTAGAAGGGGACTCTCTCCCCTTTTCCACAGGTTGCGTTATAGAAAGTGTGTCTGCACACAGCACGATTATTCAGATTTGTCAAAGCTTTGGGTAGTCTTTCATGAAGTGAAATAATTTTAATAATTTTATAAATAAATTAAATTAACAAATATTTTATAGATGGAATAAATTTTAGTAATTTTACTTTTTTCAAAAGAAAATTAACAATCCGTTCTCTCATGTCTGTTCTTTTTCAGGTTTGCTCTCATGAACAGGAAGGTTTTAGATGTATTTGGTACTGAAGCATCTAAGAACTTCAAGGATTTCACACCTAAGCTTGACCCAAGATACACTGTGGTACCACCAGAGCTACCGCTGGAGCTGTCTTGAAAACGATAGCGTATCTTGTCATTGAATGTGATCAGCGTTTTGTCCTGAAAAGTTAATTAACTTAACAGTCGTATCTATGGAGGAGGGCTTGGGCTCCACTTCAGTATTATTTCAATGAGAAATGCTTTTTACCAATCAAAAATACTGAAGCTTTGCAGGAAGGAGTGGCTTAGTGATTAAGCCCCTTCTGTACACAGAAAATATTTCTGGATTACTGTAGTTGGTTGACAGTATGGTAGATTCCTGAATGAATTAAACAAATGAGTAATATATTTAGAGAAGAGAAGTAAAATATAAATATGCATAATAATTTCAAAAATTCTGTAGTTCATACCAATAGAATACTTCTTGGTAAAACTAAAAGTCATTCTTAATTTACAAAGGAAAACAAATGGCATAGTTTAGGTCCAAAATTTTACCTGATCTTAAAACTATTGCAGTCGGGTGAAAATGCCTCTCCTTGGCTTTCTGAATTGTGTCACTGATTTATCTCAAAAGAGCCACCGCCCACTCATGATTTAAAGTTACAGTATTTTTACACACCTATGGTTGCAAAATAAGGCATTCCTTAGGACAAGAAAATGCGTATTAGTTCAGAGATCACATTCCAGGGCTGTAAATCCCGCTGCCGATAGGGATAACAGAGAAGGCAAACGAGAAGGCGGTAGCGGTGGCTGCTGCGCCGTGAGGAGCGGTGGGGTGTGGTGGGCAGCATCTGCCAAGTGGAAAATGACAAAACCGGCAGAGGAAGGAATGAAACGTTCCAACCTCTGAGATGGTGCTGGAAACAGCAGACAGTTACAAAACTAAAAAAAGCCAAGAACAAAACAAAACAAAACAAAACAAAAATCCCCCAAAATATCCTGAAATTAAATGTTTATTTTTAAAGGGCTTGACGTTGTCGCTTCAGATGGCACTGAGTTGTTTGTCAAGCGGCAACGGCAGGCAGCGTTTCAAGCCTTTCTTTAAAAGAGAGCTGACCCCTGAGGCGAGACTGTTACAAGAGCACACTTTTGACGATCGTATTAATAGCATTTTTTCCTTTACTCGGTGAAGAGTGGTTTTTCCGTCTGTCCATCAGACAGCCACGACGGGGACACTTTACATTAAATTTAATATGGTACTCAACGCAAATAGCTACCTACGCAAATTCCATCTCGTTTTGACCCTGCGTATTCCTGCAGAGGATAGTTTGTCTTCTAAAGCGAGACCTTGACATGCTGATGGCTTTTTTTTGCTTTTGGGGGCTTTTTTTTTTGGTTAGAATCCATTCAGGTGGTGCTGAATGGTGTTCGTTACCCTTGAACTTAATGAAAAGATGAACTATATTCACATTCAACTGAAAAGAGACGAGGTAAGCCAGGGAATGGAAACCGCAGTAGGTTGCATGTATTTTTAAAAAGAAAAAACAAGATGAAATCGGTGTTTTATTGGAAGTCTTTGTCAGATGATATGAATTGGATTAATTAATAGAATCTTTATCTTGTAAGACTGTAATGCTACCCCAGCCTTAAGCATATTTTAATTCCCATTAGTTTAATTTCTTCTTGCTGAATATGAAGTGATTTTTATGAAATTTACCGAAATGTCATGAAAATTGTACCAATCTGTGCACAAATCCTGCTTCTTCATCAGCTACTGTAACAGTGACGCTTTATCACTGTTCCTAAAGGTGCTTCATCCTTTAAAACAGCCGTTGTCCGAGTTAGTGTGAATAAAGTTCTGCAAGCTAGTTTGTATGCAATATTTTATTGCTTGAAATATTATATTAAAATTCCTCAAAAGGAAAGAAAAGTTAATTCAAGAAGAACTTTAAAAGGATCGTAATAGATTTGTAGTGTTTTTCCACTGGAATATGGTCTAAAATATTTGACCTTGTAAAGTCTGAGAAGTTATATATTTTAGGTAATATGTTAGAACTCACACACTATATTATGAATACTTTCTAGTGTAACTATATGCCATGCTCAAACTTCAAGATATTTTATAGATGGATTAATTTTCTTCACTGGAATGACAATTGTGATTGTTTCTCTGTTTGAGTTAAAAAAAAACCAAGTACTGCATCTCAGCAGCTGAACAACAGCTCTGTCTATGTTCACTTGCTTCCAAAACTCACAGTCCTTGTTTCAAGTTATTTTCATGTAATATAAAAGGAAATTTTAAAAGTTTTAAATTATTTTTATTCAAATCAAGTATATGTAAGAGGAAGAAAAATAAAGTCCTAATGTTTTTCCCAATAATAAACAGTTGCTGCTTGAAAAAGTGACTTTTTGTCTATGTGGTTGTTAATAAGCCGTGTGGAGTCCTAAGTGAAGTGATACGCCTAAGGGATTGTGGGGAAGGAACGCCCGGAATGTGGCCGAGCATTTAAATTGTGCCTATTTTTACAAACTAAAGTCCTAACGCGGTGTAATGAGTGAAGAGGTAACGCCAAAGCAGTTCAGCTGACAACTTCGGCGCTGCGCTTCCACGGGTAATTATGCATTGTGGGTTGACGTTAGTTAATGGTTCTTTTTTAAACAGAGACAGCCACATGGCCGGTTATGAAGGCAGTGAAAAGCTGCACGCCTCCAGCTCTGCCGGCCACGTGGCCAGACGGTTGGGCCTCATGTGACTGAAATGGCGGCATATCCTACCACCTGACGTGGCACGGCTGTTTATTTTTTTGACCATATGATGGGTGTCTGATCACATCGAACTTCTTGCAAAAGAAGTTGATTTTTTCACTGTGATGGTGGTGAGGCACTGGCCCAGGTTGCCCAGAGAAGCTGTGGCTGCCCCATCCC
Organism: Himantopus leucocephalus; assembly: GCA_003993805.1. NCBI lineage: Eukaryota > Metazoa > Chordata > Aves > Charadriiformes > Recurvirostridae > Himantopus > Himantopus leucocephalus. Next base: position 214,569,666 of record RSEF01000001.1, on the reverse strand, counting down.
TGGAGGTGTTCAAGGCCAGGCTGGATGGGGCTTTGAGCAACCTGGTCTGGTGGGAGGTGTCCCTGCCCATGGCAGGGGGGTTGGGACTAGATGATCTTCAAGGTCCCTTCCAACCTAAACCATTCTGTGATTCTTTTATCTTTTACGATGGATGCTTATTAATATCCTTTGCCTGCCATCTTTCAGATGATTTTCAGGCCCTGTGAGATTGCTGCCGTTGCAGATCTTCGTTGCTTATTCGCAGTCCTTGTTGGAGGTGATGATGAAGGTGTTGACATCTGCCACTGATCCACTAAAGGAGAGGATTTTTTAATTTTTTTTTTTTTTTTACAGAATCATTTTAAATCTAGCCCATGGCTGAGATCAGTGCAGACAGTGCAGATTTGCTGGGTTCATATATTGATATGAATATTATGGTAATGATGAAAATTATGGTAAATATTTCCACCGGGGGCACATGAGGACATATAGAAATTTTGATCTTTTAGAGAGCTAATAATAAAAGCAAAGAGTGCCTACAATGACACGGTTTTAGTTTTTATAGATAAAGCCGTCTCAGTTCATGAGGAAGATCATCAGAACTGCTTCAGTATAGATGGAGTGATTTCACTGCTGAAGGTAAAAGGTTGAGCTTCCTTGTATTGTCTCACAGCTGGGTCTCCAGGACAATCTCAGAAGCTCTGCCTTCTGCAGGTGACAGCTCTTCAAGCAAGGCTGCTCTGAAAAAATACGGGTTTCTATTGTCTGGTCAAGAAGCTCCATGTTCCTCATCGTTTCTCAACCACAATGAGAACCAAGATGCCTTCCATAATACGGACAGCCTGTTCTCATAGCTTCCCACCCCTCTCATGGCAGACCTGGGACCCTTTTACCCCAGCCATCTTAGATGAAACATTTCTGAGAACTGTCGGTAAGGCTCAAAAATAATTTTCAGAAAACTTATTGGGCTGTTCCCCTTCTCCTTTGAGAGTTCCCCTTCCTTTTGCCATGGCCAGGGTGCTTTTGCATTTGTTTGAGGACATGGGAAGGGGTTCGTTCCAGATGCTTGGTGACATCCCAGCCAGAGACGTCTGCAGTGGTCTGAGCTCAGCCCTATGGTGAGCGAATTAAAAATTCAGGACAGCTTGTGTGAAAATGCTTCAATTTCCAACTCTGCCAGAGGAAAATATTTCTGAACAAGTGGTCCTGGGGTGGATGTGCACTGACAAGGCACAAAAAGACCGAGAGCAAGAAAATCAGTGATGCTTAAACTGAACTTTTACTTTGTTTAGGATTATTTTTCCACAACTACTTTTAACACGAAGCGGTGGCGGGGCCCAGGCTCTCTACGTCACCATCGGGGCTATGAATCCTTGCCGTGACGCAGAAGAAACATAGGATCAGGGAGCGGGCGGTATGTAGCAAAATGCAGTTGAGGCCGGCGAAGTCATTTTGGTGGCCATAGCTTTGTGCCTAAATCCTGGTCTGGAGGTTCCCATTTCCAGATCCGTGTTTCTAAGCAGTGAGCTCTTCTCCAAGGAGACTGGCGTTTCCCTTGCTTCAGCCCTTGTTCTGCGGCTGTGTGAATCCAGCACTGGGGGGTACTTGCAGGTGACTCAATTTGGGGACGGGTCTCCCTTTCACGAGTCACCTCCTTTTACAAAACAAATAGGTTTTCTCCCGCTCCTTTGAGGATACAATGAAAGAATTTGCCCCTTTCCCTTGAGCTCCATGGTTTCACATGTTTTCTTATTATTTAGTAAAACATCCTGAATGTTTTATTTATCCTGTAGATACATTTACAGTATATTTGAAACAAGGAGATTTTTTTCCCCCATAAAGAGCCTAAAATTACCGTTGTAATCACCCAGCGCTCCCCCTTGCCTTTGGCCACGTTGAAATGGGATGGCTTCACTCCGGACACAACACCCACCTTTCGCAGCTGATGGATTATGTCCTTCCATCTCCATCAAACACGACACTCATTTTACCAACAGGCTCCTTTGAACGTGGCGGGCAGAAACGTGAATTAGAGCCCGCTTTGATCTTAAGGACTTCTTTTTTTTTTTTTCCTGGCGCAGGCCAGGGAGTTTTCCGCTTGCTAATTAAAACAGAGAGAGGTCAGAAGAATTTTAAATATTAATGCCAAGGCTTTACCCAGGGTGGACGAGGCTGGTTGGAAATCCAGGCGGACGATTAATCTTCTCACGCTGGTGGAATCCAATCGATGTTTTTTCCCCTCAGCTGCCACAACGGCGACATAAAAAAACGCTGCCGTGGCTGTCAGAGCAGGAGCTGACGGGACTGTTCCCAGGACTGCTAGAAGGTTACAGAAGAGCTGATCACACAGGGTCAGGGACAAAGGCAAGGCTTTTTTTCTGTGTTTTCCTATTATTTTGAAGAGTGACGGCCTGCTTTGCCACTGCAGGCAGTAAAAGCTTAAAAGAAGGGGTGGATTGGGCTGGGGTGACGTCACAGCGCTGGTGTGAGAGAGCCCCACATACAAACACTGCTGCTTGCACCGTTTTGATACAAACGTAAAAATATATAAAAAAAGTTCTGAACAGCCCAGAAATGTTGTTTTGCTCATTGTCTATTGGCTGTGAAAAAAAAAACCCAAAATCTGACATGTCCAGCCCAGGTCACTTGTGATTATATTCACAAGTGGATTTAACATCTCAAACCATCTTGCACAGAGATGGTCTTACGTCTCCTTGGGCACAAAAAAAAATTTTATCCTGTAAACAGTTTGAAACTGAGGCAGAAAGTGACCCCCTGGTTCACCTGTGACATCTTCTGGGTGGTGCCCGTAGCGCGGTGGGAGAGGACAGCCCTCGGCTGCCCGTGCTGGCTGCACAGCGGCGCGGTCTGGCCTCTTCTACAGCGACGTGGGGCAGGCGCTCACCGTCCCCTCCACTGTGAGACGCGGCAGCACCAAACAAAACTTAAGCAGATTTAAAACAAATTAAAAACCAAAACTTTTTCCCCCACATGACGTGTAACTCGACTGGGGCACTCCTTGCCTGTGACCATTTACAGGAGTTGAAAAAGTGAAGGAAAGATCAGCTCTAACTACACCCGAAGGCTTAAAAAAGGCAGTGGTTCACGCGGTGCAATTCTCACCCCGTTGCCACTGCTGCCGTGTGGGTTTGAGAGTGCATAACCAGTGCATAATGTTCATCTAGAGGAGCTTTGGGTACTGGGTAATGAGGAATGGACACCTGGACAAAAGTCGCCTACCAGGACAGCCTGGCCATGGGCTCTGCTCAGCAAGACTGGGACACCATGAGCCCACCGCAACTCCTCAGGCACTGGAGGCACCAGAGATTGTCTCTGGGAGGGTATGGTCTGCAAGCAGTAAAATTTACTATTTCTCACCATCTTGGTGCGGTTCCCACCAGGTGGGTATGTTTTCCTGCTCCCAAGAGGTGCCCTGGCTGATGCCTGCAGTGCTCCTGGCTTATGGAGTCACGGAGGGAAACCAGGTGCATTTCCACCAGCCCCATCTCCAGCAGTGCCTCCCGAAAGCCGGTCCTGTCCCTGCACCTTTACCTGTTCCCTCCAGATGTTTCTGTTACCCAGTGCTCTGCATCAGCCCCATCATGCTGGGAATATTACTTTCCTGGGGGTAAAGGGAACTCCAGGCATCCCAGCCAGGGGTCTCCAGTGGGAGTGCACTGGTCCTCTGCGTGGAGCTGATCTAGGCCTCTTGGCTGCAGCCCCAAATTTATTATTAATGCACTTTTCCCCACTCTCAGCCAAGGTGGATCTGTTGTCAGGCTGGCTTGGAATGGGACTTTGCTGGGTCACATTTGGAAGGAGACCAAAGCTTTGTCACAACTGCTGTTCTGCACAACCCAAATGTTCTTCTGTGATGGGTTATCAGATTTTGGTTTGATTGCATCTTTGAAGGCACATGGCCTTGATTTCCCAGCCCACGTACCAGGGGTGATGCACAAATCCAGTTGGTTTTTTACAACAGTTCGGCTCAATCCTCTGCAGGGTCCCATTGACAACAAGGAGGAGTCCTGGAGATCAACCCTCTTTAATCAGGTGGGTCAGTCCCACAGCCACAACCTTCAGTGAAGTGTAAGCTCTGTCCCTGCTGTTGATCCCCAAAGCAAAGCAGCGTTGCTCATGCAGGGGCTATCAGGGAAGCGAAAACGCTGGTACCTGACTTGATAACTCTACTTCAGGCTTGCAGACTTAGGAGGAGCAGAAGTCATCAACTTTCCTACATGTTTTTCTGGATGGGACCAGCAGCAGAACACCTTCATCTGCCCATTCACAGCCTGCTGAAATCAGGGCAGGAAACCAACAGCCCACAAGAACAAACTCCGGATCACTAAGCCCAAGGCCACTCACCACCGCAGGCTTCCTCTGACATTTGGGAGTCTGTTTCTCAAGATGCTGCTGGAGTCAACCAGTGACCGGGCTGATTAGATCAGTCCTAACGAACTGGACTGAGCCAGACTCGACGCTGCCATCAGAGACATGCCCAACGGCCTCCTGCAATTTGCAATTTGCAGCATGTAGAACAAATCTGCACTGATGAAAAACCTCCCCCTTTGATAGTGGTCTTCACATGTTGGCCTGCCTGGAAACTTGGCTCCGTGCAGTCTCCGATGATCAGCTGCTTTCTGAGCACAACCTCGAGCTTCATGTTCGCTGCTTTGCAGCTCTGGGAAATAGAGGGAGCCTGAAAAACAGCATTTGCAGTGCTCCTGTAGGAAGCCGTATGCTGAAGTCTTGCTTCCCCCAGCTGGAGTTTCTGATCACCTGTCTGTTCCCCTTCACCCTCACGGTTCTCCTTCAACCCCACCGTAACCTACAGCCACTGAAGATTACCTGCATCCTCGCTCCAGGGCATGTAAAATCCAAAGATGAACCAACGGGGTGAGCTCAACCTTTTTGCTGAGGTGGGAACGGCAGCAGTGGGCTGCCTTTCTCAGCCCAGGTTTGACCGTGGTGCTGGCTTTGATCTGTTTGTAGACAGGGATGCTGGACAAGAATTACTGCTTGCTCCAGCAATCATAATACCACTCAGCATGGGATTAATTTTTGAGTCCATGAATTACTTTGAAATTATTTTGCTTTAATAAGTTGGAGTGGGAGGAGAATATTCTCACAGAGATGAGAATGAGTCCAAATAAAACAGTGTGTGTAGCAACGCAAAATAATTTTCCTGGGAGCCTCGGGGAGTTGGGGCCAGATTTTCAGTCTGTAACTCAGCTCAGATCCTTAGATCAAATCCTTCTTTGAGCTCCTGATCCTTAAGATTTTTCTGTGCTATAAAGAAAGAGTCACCTTTTGCTTGCTGTGTTGGGAAATGTTGCTCAAGACTTGACAATTTAAGCACTTTCTGCCATCAAGTAGAAGAAAGATCTCCCTCCACTGCTGTCCACTCTCTCCTGCAGCAGGTAAGAGCATGGACTAGACTCCCAGAGTACTTAGGAGTCTCATTCTCCATTTCTGGTGCTTCAGCTTCAAATCCCGATTCTCAATATCCACCCCAGCCACAGTTTACCTTGCTATTTGTGTGCTGTTTTCAGGTATGAAGTTCTCTGAGAACCTTCTGTGCCACCACTTCTCTTGCACAGATGTCCTCAGCTGTGACAGTGCTAAGCAGCCTCCCGTCTCCCACATGCCCACGGGGATGCGGGCGTCCCTCTGCCGAAGCCAGGCCTCTGGGGCACCCAGAAGATGTAAAATGTCCAGAGGGAACAAAGTCTGGCCCACGCAAACTCCTAGACATGTCCCAGCACCTGCTGGCTGTGTACTGGTTGGTCCTGGCCAACACATGCCAAGGAACTTGCTAATGAATTGGCACTGAGAGCCGGCCCATTCCTGGCCCGGCAAGGTCCCCTGGCACGCTTCAATTTAGGCATATGGACACAGCATCAATGCACGGGGAAGGAGAGGGCTTCCCGCGCCCCACCGCGCTGTCCCGGGGCCACGGCGGTGCTGGCTGCAGGGCAGAAAGCAGCGAGAGGGGCTCAGCAGAGAGGCACAGCAGCCTTAGCCGGCGGATCTGCCACGATTTTGTTGTGATTTAGAAGTTTAAGTCCTGATGGGACTTGTCAAGGCAAGGCTTTGTCCCTTTGTTTTCACAGGAAGTTTCTGATTCCCAGCCATCGCTTAGCGCTGTTGCAAGGGAGGAAAGTGAGTCATGGAGTTTCCTATTGGCCTGAGGAGATAGGCAGAGAAATTACTTGTGAGGGACTCTGCCCAGACAGCCCAGAGCCTGGCAGCGAGGGAGAAATCGGGCAAAGAGCTCTCAGATTCATTAGCATGGCTGCAAATTAATTGCCTGGACCACTAATGGACATAAACACGTCTCCCTTGTGAACTATCATTCTAGGAGGGAGCAGTGCTGCTTTGTCAAGGGCTGGGATTAGTCAGGGTGATGTGTATTTTATAGCTTTAACCTCCATAATTTACTACGCGGACAGAGTAGGGGAGGAAGCCGGATGCGTGCGGAGCGAAGATGAATGTGCCCATTTCCTCTTGCTCACCCCTTGGTCCACTTTCTGGAAATCACTGCAAATTCACTGGGGAGTTCACGAGCTTACGTTTATTTTGCTAACAGAGCCGTGCTAACCACGGTCCCCGCTGCACACGGCGGGGGAGATGGAAGGGGGGAGGTCCCCCAAACACTGGGGGAGTCCCAGCACCGGGAGATGTCTCTTTGCCCTCCCTCCTTGGCCAGAGAAGACCCTCCTAGAGGTGATTCCGAGGGTAGAGGTGCCTCCTGCACTACAGAAGAAGACTTTTCATTTCCCAGAGGGGTACCTTCAGCCTGCTGAAAGGACTTACTGCTATGGCTGACCACTTGGGTCTGGTGGTATTTTGACTTCCAAGCAGCTCTCTCTGCTCTCATCAGCATCCTTTCACTGCTTCTTCAAAAATACCTTTATGCTTTTAAGCTCAAGAAATGAAGGAGGAAAACAAGTCACTGCCATGTAAGGGAAAACAGCCCCTCCCAACATATATAAAATTTCCAAAAAGCTAATGATGGGCTGGGTGGGCCTATGTTCAGCTCCGCAGGGAAGATAGTACATTTTGTGCTAACAAAACTAGAAGGCAATAAAAATTGCACAGTCTCATTAGAGACAGGGACTCGAGAGGAGAGGAAGGGCTCCGACTGCAAGCTGCTTGTAGGCATTTGCCATTTCTAGTGTCCTGCGAACCGGCTGAGGTTCCTCCTTGTGCAGGGGCATGTGAAGCGGAGGAAATGCTGCTCCTTAGGTTTAATTTTAGTGTGTGCAACAGGCTGTGAGATCGGATGTGAAAAAGCATTGAGGGGTAGGCAGTAAGCGCATACCTGAGCAGCTCTGCTCCTGTAGGAGAGATGGGGTTGGCAGCACATGAATGTGGGATCGTCTTTTGAGCAGGTCAGGGGATGTCTGTTCCGGCTCTCCTGCCATCCCTGTGTCTGAGACATTGCCCCTTTCTGGGGGAAATCACCCATTTCTCATCCAGACATTTCGGGAGAAGCTCACCCTTCAAGCCTGCAACGTGCCATGGGGTTTGGCCTCTGCTTTCGTCTTCTTTTAGGGGTTCACTCCAGTTGAAAGGACTGAAGAAAATAAAGTTTGTTATTACAGATTTGGTTACTCATACTGTCCAGCCACACAGCCCGTTGCCTACGTGCTTCTCAGGAACACTCAGATCCAGCCCTGCTTTCTGCTTGGCCTTCCCCCATGGAAGGCGAGGACTCTTTACTGCACGCAGCGCTCAGATGCCAAGGCGAGAAATACCTTCCTATCAATAAATGTGTTTCCAAAACTCCTCACCCGGGAATCCTTCACATCCCTAATTGCCCCGGTGCCGTGACATGGCTTAGGCGTGCGTAAAAATATACCCACACATGTACAGATGACCACAGTGTGGGTTACAAAACGTTTGAGACTTTGCTGACTGCTTACTTTTGCTTCATGTCACTTAATGTGATGCTACAGTGAGAAAGGACATTTGATTTTCTTTTTTAATCAAAGGAGAATACACCAGAGGTGCATTTTTAATAGAGATGAAGTGTGTATGTATTCCTCTCCCATCAATGCTTTACAAGTTTGTACTGCTGAGCGTTCATACCAGTCTTTTTCTGGTAAAGATACAAACTTTTATTAAAAATGAACAGTAGGAAACAAAACCACACAGATAAATTGTCTCTGTCAAATGAATGGTGGTCAAACTAATTTCTTATGCTTCCTTGTCCCTCCGCAGCAGTCTATCTTCAACAAGGATTTTTTGCATCAAGTCCTGCCATATTGAAGGCTTTGAATTCCCTGAGGTCAAAATTTTGCCTTCTGATTTTTGAGTCACCTCTAGCGGAGCAAAGGAGTATGAGGTAGGATGCAGCTTCCCCTCATGCAGCCACAAAAGTCTTCACTCCAGTGGGACCTGGATCCCATCCAGTGCGTGAGCTGGACCCAAAACCCACATATCTCTCTAGAAACCTTCACACTCACTCTGTGATGACCATAAAACCCTCATGATTTGCAACTGTTGATAACAAACCCGAAAAAACAGAGATCTAATTTGATGTCTGTGTCCCTTTTCAAATGACTTGCTTGGTTGCAGTTTGTTGATGAGCGCTGAGGGAGGGCAGGACAGGGGTTCCCACTGGCATGGTTTCCCCATGTGGTAGGTATCGAGGTGCTGGTGTATGTTGGTGGGTTTGACCTTGGGGTGCTTTTCAGTGCAGCCAGTGCCACATTTTGGCTCCCTGAACCCCCTAGATAGAGGTGAGGCCCCACCACCTGGGTCTGCAGCCCCTGGGTTGCCCGTGGCAGGGATGCACTGAGCCAAAAGGTGTAACGTCATCATGGGAGGAGGGAGAGGAGTTGTCTTTTATTTTTGCAGGGTGAATCCCAGCTGGAGTTCACACGAGAAGTGCCCAAGAATTATTTCTGAGATCTGGGTCTGTTATGCTGCCCTTCATTTGTGAGGTTTTGGTGCAAGAAGACCTCCCCTTGCTTCATCGTAA
>RSEF01000001.1:214523395-214560598 GCA_003993805.1 Himantopus leucocephalus | reverse complement strand
GCACGGCTAATGCAGTGCTGAAGTCCCCACCTCAAACCTCAGCTCTGTGCAGTAGATGGTTGCATTATTCAACTTGAACGCAGTGTAGTTGCTTGGTTTCTAGGTCAGCTTGCTGAATAACTTGTTGCTTTGTTATTCTTGCTATCTTGCTCTTTTTTTTTCTAAAAAGCCTTATCCCCCTGTTTCCTCATTTTCTCTATTTACAATTCCAGTTTGAAGGAGTGTAATAAATATTTTGAAAGAACTTTGTCACTGTTTATAACACCATAACAGTCAGAGGATACAGTACAATATTTTTAAGACTTCAGGGATAAACACACTTGTGTATAGGATTAATTTGATAGTAGAAAGAGTGGCTTAGTATTTTCCAAATAATGATGCCAAGATTGGCTTAAAAAGTTATTTGTTATTTGTGAATACTGGGAAAGCTGCTTTGTATATTTGAAAAGATTTACAGGTCCTGAAAGTTTTGTGGATTTTTGCATGAACATGCACAAAAAGCCACCCCACAAAACTGTTCATATCTTAATATTCTTTAGCTTCTGGTGTTTCAGTTACCACTCATGGGGTGGAGATAATACTTTACGATTTTGTAGTTACTGACATATAAAAATAACGAATAATCATGTTGGCCATTTGGAAAGAGTCCTGGCTTTTACTGTACAAATGCTCAAACAAGAGACTGGCAACAAATTTTAAAAAAAAAAGGAGTCAATTTTTATTGAAATAATAGTAATTTGTGGAAAAATACAGAAGGACCGCTTTGGTAATGGGTATTACTCTACAACTAATTTGACTAGTTCTATTTATAAAACAGATACAGCTGTGGAAAAGCTTTGTGAAGAAGCCCATAAACACACAGCCTTCATTCACTTTTAACCCTGAACGAGGGACATGTTCTTCCTGTTGCCAGACCTGAGGATAATTTATATTTTTGTGTGGAAACCACGTAAAGCTGAGCGGTGGCTTCATCCAGTTGTAACCCAAAACTGGGAGAGTTTTGTGGTTTTGGCTGGGGCTTTCTTATATAATTTGATTTTGATACAAGTAAAACCAACCTTTTTGGCTGGGAGATGGGGGTCTGAATTGCCTGCTTCCACAATAAAAAATCTGCGCTCTGCGCTGCGAAGGTGGTGTAGGTTGGCTGTCTCTGTCTGTGGGTGAGCCTTAGCCTCCACCTGCAGATCCACGTGCCACCTGCCCTTGCCTTCAGCAGATACAAAACCCTCCTCCCCCTCAGTGTATCATCACTGGGTAAGTATTTCAATTTGTTCCATTTNTCATTTCCATTCCCTTGGGCTGGACCAATTCCATAATTATTTTAATGCTATTCTCCCTGTTCGGAGAATGGAAACCAAGCGGTTTGTCACCTTTTTTTTTTCCAGTCAGATTTGCTTTCAGATGGCTGTGCTTTTGGGTTAAAACCACTGAAGAAGGATGTTTCTTCACAATGTTTCTCGGGGAGATTTAACTGCAGGAATGCATGCTAACTTATGTTAATATTACCTTTGGCAGAAACACTGTTCCCTTTTAATAAATACAGTCTAAAATGACAGAAGAAGTTGGATGAACCGACCAAACTCTGTTTTTCTGTTTCTGTCAGGCTGCTGTGTGTGAAGGGAGATTTCACAGATAAGAATTCCCCTAGTGATCTGCCACGGCGTCTGGTAAGATATAGTTTAAAAGGAGCTTTATCATAACAGAGACCAATCTATTACTGTAACTCAGCCTCTTGTGGCTCCAGGCAGTTGACGGTTACTTGACAATTTTGCCTCAAAAAGTCAAAATCCAAATGACACGCTGTTTTTTATATATATATATATATTTGTATATATATAGAATATATATATTCCAAAGTAGAAAATCTTTTTAGCCTCTCTGGTAGTTACTTAAATTTATTTAATATACCCACCAAAGGATGTTGTTCCAGCATCACACTAGTGGATGCATCAACAGGGACTGTCACTGCTAAAAAATTCCCTTTCTCTGCCCTTGCAGCACGGGCAGAGTTTGTCTTTCAGACCCAAGTGATTGGACTCACGGACAAGCGAAGGAGCCTTTTGATATTCTGTGCCGGCACAAAAACATTTGATGCAAACAGATAGGGGCTCCTGGCTGCTAATGTTCTTCCCTATCTGTTTGCAATCAGGGCAGAGCCGAGTAAGACCTTAATTCTTTGGGAACTTGGCAGACTTTATAAACAAGATGAAAAATGATATCTGAAGGGAGCTGGGATTTCACTGCTGCCGGCCTGAGCAGAATGGATGGCCGCTGGATGCTTTTTCTGTCTTCTAAGGACAATTAGAATAAACCAGCTGGACTTTAAGAGTAGGGGGCAGAGTGTCTGTTAAGCTGATCACTCAAGAGGGCTTGTTTCTTGTTCTCCCCTTTGTGAAAATTTCGGGTATTTAAGCCTAAAATCTACCTGTGCAAAACTGGCCTTATCTGGTAAAATTTTGCCTCCGATTCACTAAGCGTGATTGACAAGGCACATGTATGTGTTAGAAGATGGGAGCTCAGAGGCATAAACACAAGAGTTCTCCAAGACTCCGCAGATATTTGTTTTGTTTCAGTCCAACTGTTTTCGCTTACCTTCTTATAGCTGAGCCAGAAAAAGCTTTAGCCTTACAAAAATAATGTATATAGGCTTTCTAAGAAGAAATTAGTAACTGTTCTGATAAAGTAAGGTCTATGCACTCTTAATTCAATTTAAACTGAGAATATTATGAGTATTTTTGTGCTGGTTCCCCCTCAGTATGCATTTAATCAGCTTGAATTCTGATTACAGGCAGTGTTAAAACCTGGCTTGTGACCTGCACTTAGCAAGTTTCATTAGAAGTGATTTGGACATCACTTAGATAAAACTAGATGCACATCTAGCTAAAAATAGGGCAGAAATGGAAAATTAACATTCCCCCCCCCCCCAAATGTAATTGCTGTGTTTTAAGCTGATGTCCTTTTTTGCTCACCAAATGATTCCAGACAGAGCAACAAATGACCAATAAATTCTTAAATTAGCTCGGTCTGAGCTGGGTTGCATTGTTTGGGAACTCTTGCAGTGTCCGCACGAGGCGTAGGGTATTTATCCTCAAAGTCATCAACATTTGTCTTTGTTTCTCTGTCAGATTTGTTGTGCGTCATGCTGGGGGCAGCCAGAGGACACACAGAGACCAGAGCAGTAGATTCTCTGAGGGCTCGGTTTATGCCGAGTGTTGAGCATGCTTTTCCTGTGTAGATCGCAAAACATGGTTCCCATATAGGACTCTATGAATATTCGTGTTATCAACGGTGCCTTATTCCCCAGGTATCTGTCTCATCTTGCAGAGTGCTTGACTACCTCTCAACATCATTACAGACCCTGATGATGTCCTTACAGATATTCTTAATCCTGACACCTTTTCTATTTCGCCAAAACCAGTCCTCCTCTGTCACAACCCTGTTCTTCTTCACCCAATGTGTCTTAGAACCCAAAATATTTGTAGGAGACGCATGGAGCTGCCAAGAGAGCAGGTGGGTGTCTATCTCTTCTTCCAGCCTAGTCCACCATGCCATGGTGGTCTACCTCAGGATCTTCTGCAAACCTCCTTCTAGGTTACGAACTTTCAAGACAGAGCAGCACCTCAAGTTTGACGTGGCGACTGCTTGTCACTGTCATTATGACGGATGTGCTGCTTCTGCTTCCCTGCCTGCTCAGTGCCCATCTGTGTGTTGCTGACCAGAGAATTGAAGTGCACATCTTTAGCAGGGACAGTCATTTTGGTAATTGCAACTGTTTTATTTACAACTAGGCAGCTTGTACTTCAGGGCCAGTTTTTGCTCAGGAAACTCACGGTATGAATGCCTCACTCAGCTTAAGGGCTAAGAAACAAAAGTAAGTTCAAGGTGAACCTCCTTACTGTGGCGCTTGTTCCTCCCTCTCAGTGTGTAGCTGCTTTTCCAACCTTCTGCTGAGAGCATTTAACATAACCCAAATGAATTATGTCCCTGGCTCCATTACTTAGTTCCTCCCCCTCCATGCAAAACACTATGTCAAAAAGACTCCTCCTAAGGCTTTCTGTTGTCCCTTGTGGCTTCCTGCAGATCTCTGGGATATAATTTATCGGAACCAATGCTTGTCAGCCTTCCTTAGTTTGCAATGTCCAGCTGTGTGCTATGGGACAACACTTCATCCTTTTGGTGTTTACCTTACCCCCTCTCCACCCACCTCCACAGGAAATCTCACCAGAGCTTTTGCGACAGGAATGTCAGTCTTCTGGGATGAAAAAAGCCAGAAAACACCTTTTTTTTTTTTTTTTTAAAGTCAGGTCTTCCATAACATGAAGCTCTTCCAGCATGCACTAATTTCTACTGAAGCAAAATCATTATCTTCTTACCTGGTGATTTGTTTCTTGGTCAAAATTTTTGTTTTATTTATTCTGGTGTTGGTTGGGGTTTTTAATTTATTTTTTTTTTTTAATTCCCAAATGCCCTTTTATTTATTATCTATTACTGATGGCATAGCTTGGAGTTTTCTTTTTCAATATATTTTATATGTTTTTTTCTCCCGGAGATAGTTTTATACTCTTATAACTCTCAAAGATTTGCAGTTTAGAAACATGTACATATGACTGCAAGAAAATGAGTTAATGTGGTCCCACGGCTTACTGCTGAGGAACTGAGTTACTTAACTTCCCTGAAATAAAATAGCTCATTTTATTTTATATTTGCAACATGCTAGGAAGATATAAGTGACTGCCTAACAGCGATCGCCTCCAAGTTGTTCAGCAGTAAAACTGCAACAATTCAGGCTCTGGCATCTGTTTATTCATACCCTAAACCAGCTTTCTCAATATACTTTCTTGATTTGTTTAATAGAGTATGGATGGGTCTTACATAGCTAAATTACCCAGAGAGCAAAACATTCATGGCTCACTGGTAGCTCTGCAGAAGTACAGCTAATAAGTAGCTGCACTGCAGTTTGTAATTTTAAAGTTGAATATGCATATAATTTTGTTGCTGGATCCAAGTAAATTCTGGGGAAGACTTTTCCCTAATTTTAAAAGCCGTTCCCTCTGCCAGGGGTGCACACAAGAAGTAAGGACTGGGGAACTGATTTTCCAGGGCATAGTGCTCAGCAGTGGGCTGGAGTGGCTCACGGGTAAATGCAGCAATCCGGACCAGCGGGATTACTTCCAAAGCAGGACAGTATAATTTTGCATTGAATATTCAAGCTTTAATAGTTCTGCACATCTGGGGTAAGGTATGCCAGAATGATACATTTTCTCCTCCATGTCAAGAACAAATACGTCTTCAAACCAGCTATTTTTTAATTGCTGAAACTCACAGTGAAGGGCTGGATGCATAAGGGCGGCTTCTGAGTGGTGTAACTCATTATTAATGAGATTGCTCTCTGAGCATAAGCACGGTGTTCAGAGATAACCTGGCGCAACCCAGCGAAGCACACTCCACAGCGTGGCTGAACTATTACAGAGTCAGCTGAGCAGAAAATTCGATGTCTACATGCTGCCCTCAGGGCGAAGGGTTAAAAGCATTGCTGGGATAGCTGAGCGCTGAGGCTGCCATCTCAGTGCTACAGCAGGAGGAACTGAGTAAAGCCTTTGTCTTTACTTATTAAATAAATGAGCTATCCAGGGATCAGCTTTGTTACTCAATGTATGTAACATGTTCCTAACAGATGCCAGACACCGAAATTCCCCCTGCGCAGTGATTTGTAAGCTGTAGGAAAACGTTGCAGTGCTTTGCTCTGTAAACGGTGGTGATGGGGAAAATGCTTTTTAAGATATCCTTTCCAAACCCATTTTAGAGGCCTTAAACGTAACAAGTTATATGTAGGTACACATGCAAATCTTTTTGGGCAGCTTGCACAGGCTCAAATTCGTTGTTTGCCCATTAATGTCAGAGGTCAGTGTTGTCACTGTTGTCTGAAGTCCACCTCAGCTTCTCACAGACTTGAAGCACCAGAGTTATGGTGCTTCACGCTCCCGGATTCACATAACCACATGGTCCCCTCTGCTCTCAATTATTGTTAGCGAACATTAAAGTTTCAAAAATTTAGAAAAAAAAATTTAAAAAAAAATAGGAAACCACACAAGCTGCTTTTTTAAAAGCTAAACTGACTCAGTAACGGTCTCTGGAGCACTGCTTGTGTGTTGTTTTAGCCAAAGGGTTAAGAATTTCGTGGCAGCACACAACGGAGCAAAGCAGGGACGGTGGGAGTGAGCGGAGCAGGGCTGTCTCTGGTGCCAGCCATGTCTCTGCTGTCTCATGTCAGGCAAAGCTTTGCCCCAGCTTCATAGCCCGCAGAATGGGTACGGTCACCCTGATATCTGTTGCAGGGGTTAAATGACAGGACGGAAAGGAGCCACAAATAGTATTATGGGTAAGAGAACAGCATTTTTTGGCTTGGTAAGGTGAAAGTGCAGGGCTACTGAATTTTGTATTTCTGTTGTTCCTTTGAATAGACAGAATAGCAACGCATACGCTCGTAACCAGACGTTTCATGAAGATCATGCAGTGTTGTTTCAATAGCAAAATGATATCAGGCGCCACCGAGTTGGGTAAATAATGCTGCTGCTGAAGCCCCCCTGTGCTGCTGGCAGGGGGAGTGGAGCCCCTGGCTGGCCTGGAGCGAGGCTGTGCGGGGGCAGCTCTGCTGGGGATGGGGCATCATCCTCCGGCCGGGAACACCCTGCAGGCTGCTGAGGTGGAGTGAGAGGGAGAATGATCTGAAATATCTCTGCAGTGTTTGCAGCTGAGGCTCCTGTAGCTGCCAAATAGACGGGGAAAAAAAAAAGCTGCCCCTACTCCTGAGATGCAGACTGACTTACATCTCCTATGCCCAGGTTAAACCAAGTAAATCCCTGGTTAAATTTTAGAGGCCACCAAACTTTAGGCTTAACTAATAAAACGCAAGGTAGCTAATGACAGGAAACAAAATATAACATTATTCAGCTCTTACCACCTGCAAAAGTCTCTAATTCAGTTTCACCTTCTTCCCTGCATAATTTCCACTGTAATGAAATTTGAAGGAAAATCTCAGATATATTGAAGAGGATAAATTTTACTCTAGCACTGTATGAGGGTGTCTCAGGTTACTCATGAAATCTCTGGGGATATCTCTGAAAGCCATGACTTTGAAGCTTCGGTGGCAAATGCTGTGAAAGACAAAGAGGGATTGTCTTGAAACCTGAAGAAGTTCAGATAACTTTCAGTGTGGTACCAAAATACAGGAGCAGAGGATTTGACTTTGACAGACGTCAGAAGTTTGACAGTCGATTAATGGACAGTGTGACTAAGCCATATATCACAAATAGGTGCAATCTGAGTGGGAAGTGTTTCTCTTCCCAGGATGTGAGTACTTTCATTTCATCTGGCAAAACTTGCAAGCGTGGCCACAGCCTCCAGCCCAGCCTAACCCCAGAGGTACTGTCCAAGTTCAGCCCAAAAAATTCGGCCCTGATTCACCTTAGATCAAGCTGTCTCCATATTCCATGTTAGCTCTAGTCCTTCTCAGAAGCATGGTGTGCTGCTGTAGGCCAAAAAGGTTTCTCTGACTAGATTGGGGTGACTGAAAGGGTCTGTCTGCTGTGTAAGCCCACCTTCTTGGCTGTCCTTATTCAGTCTACCTGCCTCAATAGGCAACATTAGCACAATATTGCGTACTATGTTATGTGCAAAGTCTGTTTAGACATCTAATTTTGAATTGCAGGCATGTCCTTAGGAGCAACAGGTGTTTGGGTAACTTGGAAAGTTACCTGGATATCCGGACTGAAATCTTGACTCTTGCATTCGGCAGGGCTAGTGTAACATGGCAGTGGTACTTCATGCAACAAGACCTGAACAAAAGGGTGAAATTAAATATTTTTGGCTTTTCTTNTTGTTTGGGTAACTTGGAAAGTTACCTCGATATCCGGACTGAAATCTTGACTCCTGCATTTGGCAGGGCTAGTGTAACATGGCAGTGGTACTTCATGCAACAAGACCTGAACAAAAGGATGAAATTAAATATTTTTGGCTTTTCTTAAAAGGTGGGGTAAATGTTCAGCGTATGCTGTGGTATTTTAAGGGACAATCAGGAAGTACTTGCCATACTCACATGGTTAAAAAAAAAAAAAAAAAGGCTCTTGCTTCTCAGAGCTTAGTTACGATCTCTTTGTTTGAGCCACTACACCTGAGAGTTTCCAGTCCAAGTACTGCAAAGCAAAGGAGTAAAACGGACTGGCTTCAGCCATGTCCTCCTTCATGCAGCCCTCCTTTAGCAAAGCATGGCTCTGAAGTAGCTGCACTTTGACCTTTTGGTTTGGTAATCCCTCTTTACAGCGATCTGTGCTGTTGGCTTCCTCATCTCCTTCCCTGATCATCACCAGGTTCCCTCCAGGCAATCTAGCACTTCACCTCCCACGTCTGCCTCACTGGGATGCTGTGAATTTAAACACATTAAGTACAGGATAGAATATGCAATTAGGACCGGCTGTGTTGGCTTCAGTGTTATGGTCTGGTCCCTCTGTGCAGTTCAGAATGCCAAGGGCCAAATTTGGCTCCAGAAGACAAATGGAGAATTGTCTTTGTGGAGAGAAAAAAACTTGTATTCCCAGCAGAATTAGCTCCTGTGCGAAAACTATGTCTCTGACAAGATGTGAAAATAAAATCTGGCAATGTGGACATGAGATCTATTTGAAATCTTTCACCCATGGCCTTCACTTAGAGCTCTAGTCTAACCTGTGCCAGAGTTGGCCATCGCAAAGTTAGAGAGTAGTTAACAACACACTTTTCCCTTTTTCTAGTCCTTCACCTTATGCACAAGGCATTATATTAGATTAGACCATGTTACTAAAAAACCCTCATTCTGTCAGTTTTTGAACTGAATTGACAAGTGAGTTTGTGTACAGTATTGTTTGTCTTTCGTAGGAAACCCTGTTGTAAGTGCAAATTCATGTGAAATGCTTAGAAACTGTGTTACCAGATTGTCAATCTTTAAGTCCTGACATTAAAGGCTCTATAACTAGAAATGTTCATTTTGAGGGGATCCTTGTATGTTTCTGAGTCAAATTTGTGTTTTCTGAGTCCCTGTTTGCTACAGGGAGCTATCCTTCCTGATTTGGGTTCAAGTTAAGCCAGGTGAGGTTTAGGTTGGATATTAGGAAAAAATTTTTCACTGAAAGGGTTATCCAACATTGGAATAGGCTGCCCAGGGAGGTGGTGGATTCGCCATCCCTGGAGGTGTTTAAAAAAAGGGTAGCCGTGGTACTTGGGGATATGGTTTAGAAGTGGTTTTGTCAGGTTAGGTTAATGGTTGGACTTGGTGATCTGAAAGGTCCCTTCCAACCTCAACAATTCTATGATTCTATGATTCTATTATTTGGGGACTGGCAAAACTGAATTTGGAAATTAAAAGTACACTTATAATGGTGTAATTATTTCATAGAGTATTAATATTATTCATCAGTTTTACTACAGTCATTCTAATCTCGTGGCATTGAGTACAAATGTCTTCAAATCAATTGCATTTGCATTAAGCAGTTCTTCCTTGGGGTTACTACCTCTGTGAAGTGTTAATTCTTTCCTTGTTGCATGTGCTTATAAAGCTTGTCATCCTTTCTTCTCAGCAGCAGAGGGAGAACTGTCAGCTGCTTTTTACTTCATGGCAATCGTCTGAGAGGTTATGAGGATATATATGGAAAAATGGATTGACCTGAAAAGTGAGCCACAGAACAAAAACCTTCGTATGTGCAAGACCATAAGACACATAGTGGGTATTTCCAAGGGCTGGCCACCAAGAAGAGAAGCAGATCCCAAAGAAGGTTACATACAGGAGATGATGTACCTTCTCAGAGGAGCCATAATTCCCGGTGCTGGGGCTGGGCTGGGCTTGTCCAGGTTAGTGTCAGGTACAGGAGCTCCTTCTGCCTCATGGCATTTCATACTGGGAAATCTAGAGGACTTGGCAACTGTCCGCCTTTGGTCGTGTGTTGGCTCGGCTGCTGCACCTGAATTAATTGTGTGAAAGAGAGCCTGCAGGACTGTGGCCACTGGACATTGCCCGAGGAGGTGGATGGGACCTGGGTAGAGATGGTCGGGTGGAGGGGAGAAGCTAACCGAAGAAAAGATGTAACGTGGACACCAAGGTGCTTCAGCACAGCTCTGCAGCTGCAGGTGACCACCCTCTCAAGGCAGGCTCTAACTACAATGCCCACAAACTGTACTGGAGCTAAGAACAGTAAAATAGGATGAAATGGAAGCATTCATTGAATTTTAATCTCAAATTCTATATTCTAGTTCTTACAGTATTTTTACAGAAATTTAGTTCTGTATCAAAATGAATTCACCAGCTTTTGTTGACCCAAAGTTTTATTCCACACACTCTCTGTTTTGTGTTGGAAAGTTTTGCTGCTGGTTGAAAGCCGATTAAAATACATTTTTCTTTAAAAAAGAGTCACATTTTACTGTTATTTATGAGACTCTTGTCTCACACTTTGGTGTGAGGTCTGTGGTTTCTAGTCTAGACCATCCAAGTGTGAAAGATCTGTTTATTTATTTGTCTCCTAGGTGATTATGGCTAGCTTGGATGAATGCATAAATCAAACAGTGGTCTGTCATATTTCTTTCTTTTGTTTAGAAAGCAAATACTCATATGACTATAGTGGATTAAAAAAAATGTTCTAATACTGCACCTTTGGATCTTAATGCTATTGTATTATAATGCCTTAGGGTGTGATAGTCTGGATGGGTAAACACTAATCATTCCTCACCGGACCAGTTTTCTGGAAGCAGAGGTAGCAGCGATGAGGGCTAACCGTGCATGGGGCTGCAGCAGCAAGAGTGGAGCCAGCAGATCCAGGGAACTGGTCTTCCTCCCTACCCAGAACTTGTGAGATACATCTGGAAGACTATGTCCACTTTTGGGTCTCTAGCATAAGCAAGGCAGCAATACACTGGAGAAAGTTAAGCAGAGGGCCCCCAAGCCAATCAGGGCTGGCGTATTTGCCATCTGAGGAGAGGCTTTAGGATTGGGACTTGTTCAGCCTGGAGAAGAGAAAGGGACAGGGACCTTAATACTGTCTACAGTGGCCTAGTAGGAGGTGACGGAGAAGACGTAGTTGAACGCAGCAGTGCACAGCACAAGGACAGCAAGCAACAGGGAGACATGAGAGCAGGGCAAATTCCACCTGGACAAACGAAAAGAAAAGTTCACCGTAAGGGTGATGAAGCTTTGCAACAGGGCCTCAGCAAGCTTATGGGGACATTCTTAGATATTTTCAAAACTTGACTGGAGTAATATGACCCCACTTTGATGCTGCACTTGCTGTGAGTGTGGGGGGACAGAGCAGATCTCTGCAGATCCCTTCCAACTGACGCTATTTTACCATTCCAACCTCTGACTGGAATGCTCAACATAGACCCATGCAACCTCAGAAATGCTTTTCATTAACCAATAATATATTTCAGGCATTTTTAGAAGGAATAAAATAATAAATAAATTTGGAATCGTTTTTGTGCTTTGCAAAATCAAATACTGTCAGTTGGCAACTTCCACACTCCTTAATTTGCCTTTAATGAAGTGAATTATTTTGTTCATGGAACATGAATTCCACAGTGTTGTGTTTACTTTATACATGGAGGTACAATACTGGATATATTATACCTCTGTGACAGCAGATGCTCTTTCCCTCTGGAGAATCACAGATCTGTGTTCAAATGTAATGGGTACAAAGCTCATTGAGATAGCAAGATGGAAAACACTGCTTTTATGCATTTAAAATTAAATTCTAATTTTGGGTTTTTTTCAACATAAAAAGGAATAGTCCCATACTAACATGAAGCAAGTGATTTTCTAATGCAACAACAAGTTGTTCCATGAGCAGCAAAATTGATTTGATTCTGTGGGTTTCGAAAAGATATGAATGTAAATGAACCATTTCTCTGTTCTCAGAGCACTTGTGGTATTTTTGTCCTATGCAGACTTCCAGTGTCTTTATAGAGGTTTGAATTCTTGCTGCCACCTTTCATTTAATGAGGGCAATGGCAGGAGCTCATATGGGTGTGATGAAGTCTGCAGGACTATAATGGGCTTGAATCTCTGTCAGATTTGGTTGAAATTAGAGGGTTCAAAAGTTATTAGTGAGTGTCACAGAGAGGAAGATGGATATACATACTAAGTCTGATCATTTAGGCTTCATTTCCATAGAAAATGTGGTTAAAAATGTAAAGTATTAAGATTCCGAACTTGGTTTAGTTACGTAATTGCTTATATGAACATGTCTAAGTATGGTCTTCCTAGTTAGCATAAAAATGCAAAATTTGTGATGAAAGTTTTATTAATGAACAGATTTTAATGCCCAGCTCTTGCTAAACATCATAGTTGTTAAAGAAAATTTGAAGAAGGAAAACATTCAGAAGACAACTAAAATTACTGATTTAAAGCCAAGCTCCCAGTTTAGTAATTCATCTTTTATAAACTAATTTTTGCCAAATGGAACTGAAATTAAGACAATGGAAAAATAGACTGATGCTCAACAGATTTATTTTTCCTATTATACAAGCGGCTGAGCTCTAGAAACTTCTTCAAAAATAAACATGAAGACTGCTGTCGCCTGATGTTGGGACACGTCTTTCCATTATTTGAATCAAGAAAGAGTCGTGATTCTTCTACCTTTATTTTTGAGCACAGTGGCATGCGCTTTTCATGGGATAACATTGTAAAGTCATTTTACAAGTTTGTAACTTGAGTGTGCAATTAATCTCATTTAATATAATCTATGTATAAATCAGCATTCAATGCAAAATTAGTCTTTTAGATTGTTTTTAGTCAAAGGAAAGGCAGGAACCCGCAGAGCCTGTCTCAGTTAATCTAAGGTTGATATATAAGACAAATGGAAAGAAGCTACCTCTGAAGTAGTCTGTCCTTCTCCAGTGACAGTAGATGTGGACTAAATGGACACCTATGATTAGAAATCTAACTCTGAGACACTTAAGGTTAGGTGAGGTGAATCCTGCCTTTGCAGACCAAAAACTTCCTTTTATCTAATCGAGTTTTTTTTTTCCTTCCCTCTTCTGAACAAAAGAAATCTGCCGTCTGTGTTTTATCCTTCAAATTCATAAGCGGTGCAAAGGAAATGTAATTTTGCCTCTAAAAATAGAGATATACATACCCAGTGCTTCTATGTGTACCCTTCACAGTGCCCTCAGACTTGGCTGATAGGTCATTCCAGGTTTTTTAATCAAATCATTTTTCACCAGTCAAGACAGAGGATACGTGGTTCTCCTCTCTTACAGAAGGAAAATCCCTGCCTTTTCATTGTCTGGTTATGTGTTTAAGTGCTGTGATTACCACCTGATATATTGATGATGCTGAATGTTTTAAGCTCTATTTTCTTCTTGTCAGAATAACACTAACAAAAACAGTGCTCCCATAATTGATTGTTCTCTCAAGAAGAGCATGAGGGGTTACTCTGTAGAACCAGTCAAAGTTTTTGGACAAAAAAATGAGGTGCAAACTCTTTATTTATTATTTATTTGAGATTATTATTATATAATTACTATTATGTATATAATTACTATTATATATATTACTATATAATTATTATTATTTGAGATTTATTCAAAACCTGACTAGACACAGTCCTGAACAGCCTTCTCCAGGTAACCCTGCTTTGAGCTGGCGGTTGGACTAGATGGTCTCCAGAGATGCTTTCCCACCTCGGCTAGTCTGTGATTCTGTGAAACGGCATGAAAGCTGAGGGAAGTACCAGAGGGTGAGTGGATTGCACATCTCAATCTGTTTGAAAAGAAAGGCTGAAAGGTTGGCTTCATTACAGCGGGCAAGTGCCTTCATGGGAAGTAGACGATGGGCACTAAAAGGGCTCTTCAGGGGGAAAAGAAGAATATAAGGACCAGAAGTGGAAATAGCTAATTCAAGTGACAAAACAAAGAAACAGAGGGAGAAAACTTCTCCCAGTGATGGTAGATTAACCAGCACGTGATATGTCTTCCACTGCCTTCCCAGGAAGCCTGGTTTAGCCAAACAAGAATAACCTCTTTGTTAAATACAAGTTATTAATCCCAAGAGCAGATACAACCTGGTAAACTAAATAGATCAGGTATTTACAGGAGGCTTGCTTGGATGATCTAACACTTCATTTACACCTAAATATTGAAGGACCTACCTTTGATAGCTGAAGAGAATAAAAAGAAATACAGGAAATAGGTTCTGTTCAGGCTGTTGCAGATTTGTGGAGTTTCATTAAAGCTTCAACAACAACCTTTGTTCCTCCTGGGTGTTCTTAATGGTTGCCAAAACTGCCTGTTGACGTTATATCACTTTTCATCGAGGGCTGACTTACAAGCAAATGGAAGGGTCTTGGAAGTAATGAAAATAAGAGTGTTTCAGCATCCACTCATGGGTGGATGCTGGAGTGTAACTCTGTGATGCAAAGGACAGTACAGAGTGCCTGGGAATAGCATCTGTGCTTTGCAAGAAGCTTCACTGATGGAGTCTTTCTTTTTATAATAAAAGGTCCGCTTTGTACCTGATAAAATTTAAAAAAGTCAAATACACTGATGAAATAAGGTTTTAAAAGTTTTAAAATGATTGTAGTGACACAAAGACAATTTGCAGCTTGGAATGACCTCTGGAGCTTTTACTCCAGTACAGGGGAGGGAATTTTCCCCATGAGGATGCTGTACACCATTCCCAAGTTGGTGTCATATAATCTGCCAGAGAAAAAAAAGCTTTGTGGAGTGAATCTATCTGTCAACATAAATATTAACACGGTGTTGCTTGGCTTCACCTGAACACTACTTATTGGCCAGACACCGAAGCTATTATCTGAAATCTTGAGATCGACTCAGACCACAGTGGAACCAATGAATGTCAATGAGGATGCAGCCTACATTAAACAATGTTGACTCCTTATGTAAACAGTGGTTTGGGGACTGAATAAATCAGACCACCGTAGAGACAGACTGTGTGTCCTTTCCTGGCACAATAAGAATACAAAGTAGACATTTTTTTTTTTTAAGTAATGCTCCTTGGCCTTTCATTTGAATACTGACACAGAAAAGAGGGAAATAAGAAGGTTCCTACCACACCGTTTTCTTCCCGAGGTAGGAGGATGCTCATGAAAAAAGCAGTGTGAGGAACCATCTTCCTTGCACCCCATAACATGGAGAGAAACAATCATCACTGCTCCAGAGGTCGTGGTTGTTTCCTGAACAAGGGTTGGCGGTGAGGCTTTCCCTCCCTTACACACAGTATTGGACCCTCTACAAATGAGCCAACTCCTGAATTCCTTCAACTCATCCTGCTCCATTCAACATTGAACCACAGAGTTGGAGACATTCTCCAGAACATACTTCAGCCAACCCTGACTGCCTTTTCTGTGCAGAGCAATGAAAACATGGACGGAAGCCTCCCTGCTGTTAGGATGCAAGCATCTGCCAGTTGTTAGCTATTTCAGAAGGTGGCTGAATGAAGCCAGTGCTCTTCCCTAGAAATAATCGCCTGGCTCAGTAATCACTTCTCATAGCCAAGTGTAGTAGCCAAGAGTCCCTGTTTGCTCAATGAGTCCCAAAACAGCAGGAGTCCTTCCCTTCCTCTTCATACTTTTCCCAACTCTATCAGCTCAATCTTTTGGAAGGTTAGTGCAGAAAAACTGCCTTTGGTTCCTCTATCTTTGCATCCATAACTGTATAAGGCTATTTCTGGGCTGGGAAAGTGACAATCTTGAATGTGAAATCTGGACCGAACACAACTTAAAAATATCTTGACTTCTTTCAGTCAATAGGTTTGGGTTTTGGGTTAGAGAAGGCACTAAATTCTGTGCCTTTTCAGTATAACTGAAGTTTTTAGAGTTAAATTTTATAGACTGAAAAATAATAGCATATACCTTTTCCAGCTGTACTGTAAAAAACTTCTGCTAAGTTAAAATGAAATCACCTCTGGGCCTAAACCATCTAGCTTACTTACTTTTGGTAAAGTAATATACTTGAATCCTTAGGGCTTTACTTTCTGCAGATTTATTACATATCTTTATGTAAGCAAGAAGAGATGACTTGAACTAAGCTACAGGAACCTTACAAGCAGACTGCAGAGTGCGTGTTCAGGACACCGAGCCGATGATGGGACTGTTTTTACAAAGCGTGGAGCATCTAGCAGCTTCCACTCCCATGAAGTCCAGCAATGTGCGCTTCCCAGGCTTATTTTAAGCAGCCGCTTTGTACACTTGGTTCTAGCTTTGTTCTAGCTCAGATGAGTATTATCAAGTTGTGAACACTGGGAGGAATAGCAAAGACCTTTTAAAAGAGAAAACAAAGAAAAGCTCCAAGAGCCTGGAAAACTGCAGACATGTCTACTTAAAGGGGAACCGAGCCGAGGTGAATGGCTGTTTGCTGCAGGGAAAGAATAATTTTTCCATTGTAGAGTAAAAACTCACTGCAGGGACCAAACGCATGTCTTGATTCGGCTGGTATCGTCTCGCAATCATTCCATATCCACATTTGTTGATCAGGAGAGTCCTACTCACAGAGGCACTGCAGAATTGAGAGCAATGTCCATTTCATCAAATTAAAAAAAGAAAAAAGACTCTGTACCAAGGGACCCAGTTATCCTGTCAGCGTGTCGGTACAGTGTGTTCAGTTCTCTGCACTTGCCTTCTTTGCCCTCATCCCTTCTTTGATAATGCTCAACTCTGTGAAGTAAAATGGAAGAAAGCACAATGGTTAATTTGCTGCTGTCGAACAGCATAACTCTAATACATCAGTGAACAACAAAGGAAAACAATTCGTATTACAAGATGTTTCAAAAAGGCAAAGATTTGCACAGGGCTTTATAACACAATATAATAGCATTTAGTTAAATGGAGTCATTCTTGCATGTTACAGGCCTATAAATCAAGGTTGCCCAATAAGAAACAGAGAATTAGTATAGGTTTTAAGACATCATTAGGATTTAAGCTGAACTAACAAAATATGGCTCATTTCACAATCTCTGAGTACTGTTTAATGTCCCTGATACCGAGTTATGATGCTAATATTATCACAGATAAAATTCAGTTTAGTATAAAATTTTATACCGAAGTGGGAAGGAAAAAAAGACAAATCAAGAAATGTAGTTAAAAATGTATCTGTTACTGAGATTTTATAGTGGCAGCTGCAATAGAAACTTGCACAGAATGAAATCTTTTGCTCACAAAAAATAAACATTTACAAGAAATGTAAACACTTTTTAAAATCCTTACTTGGTTTAACTTTGAAAAACACCTACACTGGAAACCTCTCCCAGTTTTCTTTGTGCCTTCTAATTCTCCTTGGAATATAATTTTTGAGCCCGGATTCTCATTTTACTAGATATGAGAGAAGGACAGAGGCTATTGCTAAACAATTTATTAAAATGCTCTTCATGTTTCACATGAGAACCGACACTAAGCTGCTTGCATTAAACATCTTCCTCCTTCACATCTCTTGTGAAAGCTCTGCTCTTCCACCGTGCCCACAAGAGTCTCTTACTCTTACACATGTTGAATAAAGTTTGACCTTCCCTCACAGTACCTTAAAATCAGTGAGGTTGTTTGAAGATAAAGGTGCTAGTCTGTGTGAATAGGAATAAAAGAATCTTTTGGAGAATATGAAAGAAGAGAGAGTAGAATGTTTTTTAAAATATAATTTATATATATTTCCTTTACTGGGTCTTTTCACAGATTAAATGCATTCTGGTGCTGAGCTACCGTAACTGAAATCTGAATAAGACAAGTATGTTCTCTGTTATTCTAAATATAACTTAAGCTAATTGTTGTTGGAGAGGAAACTAGAGATGGTCATGATGCTATGCAGAGTCTGAGTAAATAAATGTACCGCAAAATAGGAAAATCAATTCAAGTCCAAATCCACAGCATATAGTTTACCTATATGATTACTTTTATATTGAGATGTTTACAGCTGCCCCAGGATGTTCATCACTGTACGGTCTTTGAACAGTTTCTGCTCTGCTTTTCCATCCAGCGTTGTGTGACTCTCTCCTGGCATCATGAAAGCCCTGTATGCTTTGAAGACTGAACCTTCTCTCTGATGCATTTTATTTCTTTGCTGGCATGCTCATTTTGAAGTTTTCAAGCTTATTTAGGAAAATTTCTGTTGGATCTGTGATGATTTGATGAACTTATTTAATCAGCCCTGCATGGTATTGCAAAGTCATACAAGCATAGCATTTCAAGTGGTTTCAGATTAGTTCAAAACCAGCAGGAAGAATCAATTATACAAAATCTTTTCTTCTTTTCACTATTTCTTCATTATTCCTTCAGTAATGAGAATGAAATGTTTCATCTTTGTGTTTCCATGCAAAAAGCTAATAAACCTTAACAGACAAGCATCCATTTTTAACGCACAGTGATTAGGTTTGCCTTCAAGTTACATCATTGCTTAGAAGAAGAGTTTCCTTCGTTCTGACTCTTAGCAAATCAAAGTGACTTAGCCTCTTCTGCTTTCAAATAAATTTTTCAGGAGCTGACTAAAATGGCCTGGTTTTCAGAAATGGTGAGTTCTCTCAGACTCCAGTGTGTGAGAGCTACAGGTGGTTAACAGCATTGAAAGCTCAAATCACATCTGCTAAAGAGACTAAATATGGATTTTGAAACCTCACTGTAAGCAGGAAAGCTTTGACATTTCAAACTAATAACACTGGGCAGATTTTTTATGCATTATTGATCTTTCTGGAAGTAGAGTCTTACCCTTCAGAACAGGGAATGAGATCTGTGGGAATTGAATGTGTTGTATAAGTGCAATTAATTAGATTACATATTGCCACTCAATTCTCCAGGTTTTTTTTCACCCAGTAGTACTGAGACCGGCTGTTACAGAACTGTCCAAAAATGTATTAGTGAACTCTCTGAGCCTTTAAAACAGTGGTTGCATATGAACTGCCTACTGGGACTGTCCCCATCCCCTGCTAACTCCCATACTCTCCCAGACAGTATGCTGGAGAGTGTCAGAGCCATCTGACATGGCCCAAACTGCACCGGGGTAATTTAACAGTGCGAATTTACAGTGCAGAAAATTCATTTCCACTGCTTGGGAGTCTTCCTTGGAACTGTTTAACTTACAAGTATAGACACAGCTGTAATGTCCAGACATGCCATCAGCAACTTACATTACTGACGCAATTTGTACCGTAATTGCATGTAAGCCTCTGAAAGGGGCTGTCCACCTACGTGGTGAGACACGGAGTCCACACCACGGGGTGCTTTACAGCTGAGGAACGGAGATACAAGGGAAATAAAGCACAGACTCTTCCTCACCGCTACTTTAAGCATTAACTGAGGAAGCAATTTTCATAGATTGCCTCTATATTAAATATGGCTATAGAAGAAACCAGTATGCATATTGGGAGTTTATACATGCAGAGGTAGAGGTGTTTATGGAGGGAGACTGCAGTCCACCCAGGCCATGGCTGTGCTACACCCTGAGTTTCTATGTTGATGGGAAGGGACATAACACACAGCCTCCCAGCTTAGCCACTACAGCTACATCACTGCTGCTGGGAGACTGCACCTAGGCAGAAATAACTTGCAAAAAGTCAGTGTCAAGCCTGGTACTGAGCTGTTTTTTCTGCCCTGGGCAAGAGATAACATTGGTCATATGGTGTTGTTGCACAAGGGATGCTGAGACAGATTTAAATGCTTATAGTTTTATTCATGGAGTCTGTAGCTGATAGGCTCACATTTACTCTAAAATTACCTTTGGGCAAAATACAAAGCTGAGGAAGAGAGAGAAAAAAGAAAGTGAAAATTTTCACCCATGGCTGGCCATGAAGAGGTGCAACAGAGCTTCCAATGCAAGCATCTTCTTCTGGGGATCCTCTCCAGGTGGTGTTAATGATGATGACAATTTTCCGCCAGGTTTTTCCATAGCACCCACATACCTTTCATCTTGACCTGCTCAAACTGCCTTCTGGAAACTCCTGCTTAAAAGGCTATTTGCTCTGAGTGGAGCACAAGTGTTTCACACTGAGCTTGGATATATATTATTAGATAATTCTAACTGGAGACTTAAATCATTATTATCTACCATGTTATTGAATAACTTTTGTTTTTTTCTCTGATGTAAACTAAAAGCTATAAAAGAAGGGATGGGAGAGGGCACGGGGAAGGAAGGAGTCATTCTTAACTCTGGTGAGAATTGCTTCCCATGAGAAATCAGACATAAGAATAATATGAGGGTTTGCAGGTGCGATGCCATGAGAATAACAGTATGAGAACAATAGCATGAGAGCAGGGAAAAACACTGCGGCAGCAGCTTTGGTGAAAGGTAACAGACCTGCAAGTGGAAAGCAGACTACAGAACTGCAAAGGAAAGGACCTTAGCACTACTCAGGTGAAGGCACTCTGCAACAGCTTCGTGTCTGCCCTTCTCTCTCAACTCCAGCTGTCTTCTTACCTGCTCCAACACCTCTGCAAGAAGCAGGTAAGAGCTACAAAAGTTTCTCTGAGTGGGCTCATGTGATCCTAACCATGGGCACCATAGTTCCATGTGCTGGGGTTATGCATCTTCAAGGAATAACTTTCTTCTATGTTATTAAGAAATTTTCTTAGACTGCTTTATTAGATTTCAAACATCTGTCTTCAAGATTTCATGCATCTGTCTTCCTCTAAATTTATTAGATGTTATGCATTTCTTGTAGTCACAATCACACAAAATCACCGAGTCTGTTTTTATAAGAGCAGGTTTGCAATGGCAGGCTTATTCTCTGGCCAATGGTTCCATGTTTAAAAGTCTGTCCCTGATAAGTCTGTGATTTCCTCCACATTCACTTCTTTTACACCACCTGAGGATATAGCCCTCTGGCTACAAGCACTAGCTAACTGCAGTTCCAAGCCATAAAATTCATTACAGTATTTACTTGGCATGTGTTTCGTACAGTAACAATTTTCCAGGACAGTAAACTTTTCCAGGATAGTAAACTCACAATATTTCCCTGGTTCCAGTTATATATTTCAGTCTGCTGCCAGATGCTGCAGATTTTCCTGAGTCTGGCAAAGTTCCACACAATTTAACAAAATTGTTGTTGGTATGTATCATTTCTTTACTTAGAATCCACTTTGAGATATTTATTATTATAGGTCGAAGATGCCAAGTTCAGTGGAAAGAAAGTTGAAAATAGAGACTTGAGGGTACCCCTTTTTTACACTTTGCCAGTCAGACTCCAGTTGGTACTGTGACCCCTTTATGGGGCTCAGGATAAGCCTAGAGGCAAGAGGCTGGGAGGAGAGCAAAGCAGCAGAGAGATGGCACCAGTCACTTGAACAAGGCCAGAGTCTCCAAATGTCTAACCACAGCTGAGTTTGGATGTGTTCAGCCTGGGAAGTGCTGTTTTCGTGTTTATGAGGAGCTCTTGTGGTGGGGGTTGATAAATAATGCAGAATATATCGTAGAGTCATAGAATCATAGAATGGTTTAAGTTGGAAGGGACCTTGAAGATCATCTAGTTCCAACCCTCCTGCCATAGGCAGGGACACCTCCCACTAGACCAGGTTGCTCAAAGTCCCAAATGCTGAGAAGCTGATAGCAGTTGAAAGAAGCCTGTAATTCATCTGAACCAAGCTGGGCTTGGTCATAACTACAAAAACACTAGTTAGTCCCCAACAGCAAGAACGTATCTGGTCTGGCTGGCAGTTGGTATACATGCTGAAAGGAGAGAGGAGGGGAAAAATGTGTGTGTATATACACGTATGTACATCCACCCCTCCATACACAAATTGTGACCATGTAACAAATATATAACCCCATGCATTAGAACATGAAGCGTGCAGAAAGAAAGGAGGGTTGGTAAATTCAGCTGAGGGCCTTGTGTCCCGGTGGCTGTTGTTGAACAGTGTTGTGCCGCTTTGCTGATTGCCAGCCTGCCTGAACCAAGGAAACGCGAGCGAGCATTTTGATGCCAAACCTGGTTCTTAGCAAAACAGAGCATTGATCATTTCTGGAGAAACCAAACTCTGAAGAAAAGCCATTACATCACCATGGGTCACACGACCTCCTCCTGTACTCAGTTATTATTCTCTGACAGTGATCAAATGGGGGAAATATAATCAGAGTAGTATAAAGTAAAATTTGTTGTTCTAACTTCTGGGAATCTCTAGTAGTGGAAGAAGATAATCTCTCTGTATTTATTTCTCTCTCCTTAAAATTTGAGTGAACTTCTATGTTGGGATTTTCATGGTGTTCTGCATCTTGTGATGTAGAGTCGGGGAGGCACAGACATGGCTCCTATTCCATGGCTGTATAAAGGATGGATAAAAAGAGATAGTATCTACAGCAAGTGTTTTCCTGGTTGTAGGCAGGTACATGTAGAAAGTATGATGATGAACTTAGAGCAAGTGAGTCAACAATGGACTCCATCAGAATTTAGTTTTCAGTTCTTCGGCATATAAATATTTCACGATGAACACAAAAACAATGCCGACTTCAGGGACAGTTAGGAGGCAGAGTTTTTTTTCTTTTCAAACAGGTCTTCTGTATTGCTATTTTGACATTTTCTTTGGTTCCTTATTGAGCAAGGGTACTTTCATGATTCATTCTCTTATCTTTGCCCAGGATTACAAGAAGTAACAGCTTTTTGCCATTTTCCTGCCTCCAGGCCACCTGAGACACTCTCAGGCTCTAAATATGATAAGATCAATCTTGATTAGATTCCTACAGATAAGTGTGTGAGGCAAGCCGTATCTTATCCCACGCTCAGGTCCTGCATCTCACTTCTGAGAATATTTATTATTAATGCCATTGCTTCTTATCATCTCTTCTGTTATGAAGGCAGTAAAGCCAGGTAGTATTAAATTTTGAAAATTCTATTTCAGGTTGTACCACCATTCAAAATTTTTATTTACTAAAACAAAAAGAACTTAGTACACAGCAGAATAGATCAACCAAGCTCATCTTTTGGTAGATTTGTATTTTTTTTAAATTTGATACCAAGACTATTGTAGACTCTTGCAGAAAACATTTACTCTCAAAATCTATTTATGAATGTTTGAAAAACAGATTTTGTCCTTTTACATTTCACATTGTATCAATTTGCAAATCACATTAAGGACAGAGTATGAACAAATCGTGAATGCAGTACTATGAAAAGTAGTTGCTTAGGGAACAAAATTTGGTAACAGACGACTCCCAGTCTAGCAGATTATGCTACTCTGATATGAAGAAACTGAAT
This sequence comes from Himantopus leucocephalus, assembly GCA_003993805.1. Lineage (NCBI taxonomy): Eukaryota > Metazoa > Chordata > Aves > Charadriiformes > Recurvirostridae > Himantopus > Himantopus leucocephalus. Next base: position 214,537,404 of record RSEF01000001.1, on the reverse strand, counting down.
TTCAATTTTGACTCTTGAGAAATTGCATTAAAAATTAATGGTAAGTCTATATTAACGACTAGAACTGTTAGGTAGACATGGATGAGCTTCTTTTCACTGCTCAGTTTTTTTCCAGGGACTTTGAAGGCTTTTTCCAAAAAGAAATCATGATCTACTTTGAGCTGGAATTGACTCTAGGAATTTTTAGAGGAAAGCATACAACCAGAAACTGGCCAAGCTCAAGTGAAGGCAATCAATGAGCACTGATTTATACCGCCGAGGGATCTGACCTGCTGCTCTTCAGACTCAGGCTTATATTCAACTCACTGTTGCTATGTATCACCTAAACCTCAGCAACAGCTTACAAGTGAGTGCTTTACATGGAAAAATGCAGGGTAGCTCACTACAGTCCAATTTCATGCAGATTGGATTAAATGGTAATTGCAACAACACAGAAAACATCTATGGGTAGCTACTGTGGCTTGCTACATTTGTCTAACTTCTTAACTACTGTAGTAGTAATTAACCAGAGCCTTTAATTCAAACAGTTTGGGGCCATGAGATGAGTCTTACTATGCATCAGATTCTCCAATTTGACAAAGCTGTAGCTAGCAGATGGTCAGAAAAAAATAAACAGAGACACCTTCATGCACCTGGAGTTGGTTTTGGTCCCCAGTACAGCTTAGGGAAGTTTACCTGATCCCCCACAGCTCCAAGGCACTATTTTGTAGCTAGGCATCACAGAAGCATTTTGTGATTCAAATACATCCCTGTCTATTCCTGACATACTGGACCCCTGAGCTTGGAAAGGAGGGCATCTCCTGCTGTGTTGCCTCTACACCATTTTGGCATTCCCTCTGAACACACAATCTCAGCTCTGACTGCTGTATGTCAAGTAGTGTCTATATTTACTGTGCGGGAAATATCTTCATAAACAGTGAAAATCCACTCCTGTTACAATGTTCTAATACTTAAATTGTTCTGGCTCCTATACCCCGAGGCTAAGGAAAAGTATTTTCTGCTGTCTCTCAGAAGTAGCTGTCTCAAGAGAGAGGTGGATGTTTTCTACTCAGTATTTTAATTGGAGGGCCAAGCATGTCTTCAGAAGGACAAGTCACTGATGCCCTTGGGGTAGCCCTGATGAGTATAATGCATTTTCTCATAACTGGAGGCTAAGTAGGCGTTTTCATATATCTCGTCTGTTAGTATAATTAATAGATGCCTATATTTATATATCAGAGCTGAGTGATGATGATAAAAAAATCGCTTAGTGTTCAACATGTCAACATATTAAATAAGACTGGGATACCTTGAGCCCCAAATGGCTGTAATAAATATTCCCAACTTTTCCCTAGTTCCCCTTCTAGCTGTCACACTCTCCTTTGTTCTGATTAATAGAATCAACCTTCTAAAGGTAAAGATAAGAAATAACTTAATAACTGGCAAAGTAGGAGACCTGTAACGAATGCATATTCTGTTCAATACAGAGGAAGAGAGCGACATAAGAGACTTCAGAGTGGCTTTCAGAAGGGGATTTAAGAGTGTAAACAGAAAACTTTGTGCAAGACATTATCCCCCACCTCATCTCTGCTCCCACTCTCTGATGGATGTGCCCTTGTAACTTGTTCACCATATTTATGTCTGTTGTCTTTTACACTCATTCTGCACAGATAACAGCTTTTATAGATATTAGGCTGGCAAAACCCATACCACGGAGGTGTTTTATATTGTTGTTTCCCATCTTTCCTCAGTTTCTCTGGCATCTTTGATCACACTGCCAATATGCTGCAAAAGAAGTGCATTCTTACACTAGCACAAGAAGGAAGTGGATTTCCTTGGGGTCATGGAACAGTTGTTCACAGAAGACCAAATTCTGTCAGCAAATCTTCAGGCATCTTACAGCTCTCTAAAACTAATGACCGCAGGTGGCAGTAGCTGCTCTTTTCATCTTGGACAAGAAATGTTACATTCCATAAACCTGTCTGTACAGGCTAACAGTAGACTCAGTAGATCCATGAAACTGTGTATTGACTCCCCAGGTCACATCATGTCCTGATGTTGCCCTCTGTGCCTATTCCATGTGGTTTATAGGAAAATCCCTCTGCACTGTCATTGCACCTGTGGTCTACATTACTCATAAGATGTGTTGTCATCAGTTTAATGCATAACCTAGGCCATCTAAACTGGCGTAAATACCCTGTAAGTCTCTGTATGCTGTAAATGAAGAAAATAGGACTTCCCGGAACACTTCTGATGAGTTATGAAGTGGATCACAAAAAGACTTGAGTATGAAGCTACCTGCACCCAACCAACAGGAGAATGTCAGGACATTAGTTGTGCAGAACGTGAACCGTATTAACATTCCCAGACATTTCTAGCAACAGATAGTATGAAGGTCTTTAGACAGTGACCATTAACTTACAACTGTTACCTCGGTGGAAGTGAGATTCTATATTTTCAATGGTGAGGTTATCTACAATGCTGTGAGGAATCTGCCATTACATCACCAATTTTTTTGGGGTGGACATAAGGCAATCTTCATTTCTCCTAGAGTCAGATGTTATGGTGTAGGCATGAGTAAAGTTTAAGTTCCAGAGTTTTAATCCTTAGGTAGATATCAAAGTTTGGAATAACCTGTTTTTCAGGATACAGAGAAGGTATGTATGACAGCCTCAGGTACATGCATCTACTTTGCAGACACATCTGTGTGAGAAGAGACTTACCTTCTTTGCTTAGGGACATGCTGATTATGAGAAAACTCATCATAATAGAAGAAAGAGTAATTTGAATGGAAGCGTTGCCTGTTGGTGAATCACACAAAAGAAGAGGACTGAGGGTGGTGCTGCTTTCATGGGTTGGTTAAAGTATTGATAACATTGGCCCAGAGGGACATGCTGGTGAGAACTCAGGGAGTATTATTGGCACCTGCTGTTTTTCAGACAGCCTGTTCTTTAAAGCCAACCAAAAGGAAAAGTGCTGGTGGGAGAAAGAGCTGAATCATTGACCAAGAGGGTAATGCTATCATTAGTCAGAAAAGCTGTCAGAATAGCTGTGCCTGGGCTCGTATTCTTAATATTTAAATACCTAAACGTTGGTTTGCACAGTATCTTGACATGTTTAAGAAAACAAATTCCTTAACAGTAAGGAGAATGGAGGACTTTCTGTAGTTGTAGCCACTAGGGACACAACAAAGACATGGGAAATCTCAGAGAGTGGCTAGTGCCAGGCTAGATTCAGGGATGAGGAGGGTAGCCAGGTATTGTAAAAAAGGCAAGTCAGGACTAGAAGCCAGAAAAATCAATGCTGCTTTTAAGCTGGTGTTGTGGGAAAGACCAGTGGCCAAAGTCTGGGCAGTCAGGACACCGTGGAAGACAAGAGGGGAGGATGGGTCCAGGCCAAAGGCAGATGTTCTCTGTTAAAGAGTAAATCTTGGATATCAAACAGTCAAACTGGAATGAAGACCTAGGACTCCAGCATCAGGGCTCAGAGTAAGCAGTCGCGGCTAAGTGGGTAGAAGACAACTACAAAGGTAAAACACATGCCAAGTGCCATGTTTAGCAGTAGAAAGCAACTGGCTCACATAGCTCTCTTGGCTGGGCCAAGAGCTTGAGTGAGGCTCCAATCCCCACTGCAAAGCTCAGTTTCCCACGGCCTGACAGTGACATTGCTAAAAAGCAACAAGAAAAACTCTCACCAAAGTTGCAAAGATAATTCATAAAAATGCACATGAGCACTGATGCCTGAAAACCAGATCCCCTTGTTCGTGTTTTCAAGTGCCTCTGAGAGCAAGACGCTCAGCCACCCCTTTGGAGAGTGGATGCAGTCCACAGCTTTTCAAGATATCTTTGTAACAGCGTTCATTATGAATGTACTGTGTTTTATTCTATTATTTGAAGTGATCCCTGTGGATCTCAGAACAAAGCAATGTGTGACCTTCACGGCGGAGTGAGACCAGCCATAAATACCTTGTAGAGCAAGAAAAGTACAACAGTGCTGAGTGATTCAATACTTCTAAGGAATTGGTCCTAAATCCTTGGGAAAAGCACAAAGAATAATCTGTATGTTTCAGCCAGTTCTTCTCCTTTGGGAATACACTAGAGCAGATTATGAAGTCTTGGAATGGATTCGCTTTTGGAGTACATGGTTCTTTGAACACTGATCCTGCTGCAGCAAAGGAAGATTAAGACTGTGTGAACATGTTCCCAGAATACAAATCTTGTGGAATTATTCCTTTTTTTCTTAGGCTATGCTCAATTCCAAGCAGCACAGGTACCATAGTTTGTTATTAATGATCCACAAGTGAAATGCAGTAAATGACCATGTGTGAGCCTTGTCCTCATCCAAGTCACATCAACAGCCTTTACAAGGACATAATTATGGGAAATGAGGAATTTGTTGGATAGATCTGTTGCCTGTGTGCAAAAGAAGTGTGTGGTGCCACTTGTCCTGGCCTTCATCATATCCACGTATGTGTGCTCTTGTCTCCAGTTTCTGCAAAGCCCTTCCTTCCTGTGCTCATCCAACTATACCTCATAGATCTACCTCTATCAGCAATGGGTTAGCTAGGCTGATGATTTGCATTACGAGGACATAGTGAGACTATGTGACCTAAGTGACCCAAATCTGCAACTCCTTTCCTTAACGTACCACGCACTAGTCTGGCAGGATGGATGTAACATTGCTCACAATCACATATGCCAGCTATGCACATTGTTTAATTGGCCTGAGCCAATTCACTAATTTTAAGAATCATCTGAAAAACTAACGTTGATATTCACAGTGTCTATCAGCTTTACTTCTTGGAACAAGAATCCCTTAGAAAACACAATGTACAGCCTATTCCTCTAGTCCTTGTTTGAACAGCATTTCCACTGATTTCAATATAACCCTACCTTCACTGTAAAGTCTTGGGAGAGACAGACTGGCAATTAAATCCAGCAGCTTTGCCATCTAAAAACAAACTGGGCCAAATTCATTATACTTCTTTTTCTGAGGAAGCACAATAATTTTTTTACAAAATTGAAATAAACTCACAGGAGTTTCCTGGCTCACAATAAGTATTAAATTACAGCTTGATGTTTTCATATGATACTAATTTACAGGCCTTATCTTGCAAGTTGCTAAATACCCTCAGTACTGGTTAAAGGCAGTGGTAGAGGATGTAAAAGCTGGTCAGCACTGAAAGGGATGGAGCCCCTGCTTGTTGATATTTTCAAGTCACGCTGTCTTCAACCTCATACCATGACCAGGACAAGAATTGCCCTTGAAGACACACACATGAATTATCTCCTGTGCCATCTCCTTCTTTTCCACAGCAATCTTATTTAGCCATGACTCGTTTTTTGAAGCTGTATCCCTCACGTAGAGCTAAAGGACAAACTGTCTGAAGAACCACATAAATAATAAATCCTATGTTTAAATGTCAACCCTAAACAAACATCTTAAAAGAAATATCATTTAACTTGTTTTTAAATTATAAGGAATAATGGAGTTTTGCAGAAAATCAGCCTATTATAATATTTGTTTATACTTCATATTAACTTCAAGCAAGCAGAGCTCCAGGACTGATGCTGAGCTCTCTGTTCTCCCAGTTGGTTACGGTTGGGTATTTGAAACATCTGCTGCTTCTCATGAAAACCAGTGGCCTCTGTGAGTCTTAAAAGCTTGCCCCCCACCACTTCTGATACTAAATGAGTTATTGCATTTTAGACTTTATAATCACAATTACCATCTATATTTCAATTTTCTGAACATAATTCTCTTCATTTCTGTTGTTTCTTGAGACTCTTGCTTCACACTGGATTCTGCATTATACCATCTACTGATTGATTTATGGATGTTTCTCTCCAGAGTAAAAACCCAATTTGCCTTTTTTATGGACAAAATGTTTATACCCTGGTGTTAGATTTAAAAACCCTCTCATCCATACTGATCTAATAAGTATTTCTGGCTGGTGGAAACTAAGGATGCTTGCAGTAAATTCTGTTCTGACAGGGGCATCCCCTAGAGGGTACATAAACTTTCACTGGCTACATTTCCTTCTTATTTAAAGTAAGGAAAAATAATAGGCAATAAAACCAAGAAAGAGGAACGTCTATACCCCATCAGAGGGCATCTCTTGATCAAACACAAAGTCAAGGAATGGAGCTCTGTTTTGAAGTGGAATAATCCTGGTCAAACATTTGGGGTGTCACAGACATTTCTCTGCTGTACAGCCAGACTGCACATCTTCATTTTGACCCACAAAATGTTGTAGTTTGGGTTTCTTCCCTCCTTATTTCATGACCAGGAGAGGCCTGGCTTCACTGTTTGTCTCTCAGTCCCAAAGGGCTGTCCCAGCTGCTTAGCTTGGGTTGCAGATGTCTTCAGAGACCATCCCACCAAACCTCTTGTGTGTTTTTTTTCTGGACTCTTGATACCCCACCCACATCCTGGACACTTGTATAGCATGTTTCCCATATTCACCACATTCCTTTCTATTAGTCTTATTTCTTTCTCTTCCTCAACGTTATTTTTTTTTTCTTTTCCCACTAAATCTTCTTAGGAATAATCCATGAGTCCACTCCCACATGTTTTTGTTCCCTTCTAGTCTTCTGCCTATAAGGTCCTTTCCTACCGAACCAGCACCTCTACTTCATCTTCTGGCCCAGCCTTTTGAGTGTTGGATTCACACCTGTAGGAGCTGACCCACTGGTAGGAACCAGGTGTATCTGGGACTTTCTGCTTACTTGATGTGGGAAAACAGGAATACCATTTCCTGCCAGCTGAATAGCCCCTGGGCTGAAGAAGGACTGGTTGGAGAAGAGTGGTGAGCATCTGGTTTGCTCTGGGTTAGGATCCAGCTGTGGTTTTCATCTCTCCTCAGGGAAGGGAAGGGGAGGGAGAGCATCAGTCTCTGCACACTCCCATCCCCTGGGAGGCTGATGACTGGGGAATGGGTTATTTTGCTTCTTGAATAACTTCACTGAGTATGGTAGCAGAGCATCAGAGTTATTCTGCTGGCAGTTTGTGCTTGTTAGCTCCTGTGAGGTGCCAAAATGCTTAAAGCAGCTTTTCAGGACAAAAGGAGCCGTGAATTGGCCCAGAGGAAAACCTGCAGGGAATCACAGCTCTCTGCGTGGGGCAGAAATACAGGTCTTAAGTTACCTCTCACTCCTTCACTTATGCAAGGAGAAGGAAGCTGGGCCTTTTTTCTTCCTATTTTAGCACTAATTAGTTGTCTTCAGTTGCCTAAGGTAGCTGTTTCAAATGGCCTGGTGACTGAGACCGTCCTTAGAGACGTGAAGCTAGTGGAGGCAGATCCCTGTGCCATAGAAATCCACATAGTTTTCCTGGCTTCACTAGAAGTACGTTGGCCAAGTGCATTAAGTCACTCGGAGAAGCGAATCTATTACCATGAGCTCCCTGCAAATTGCCTTTCCTATCTCAAAGTGGTTATAAAATTTGAGGACTGGATTAGAGAGTGTGAGAGTGTTTTTGCTCTACAAACTCCCTTAGGGAATAAAAGAATTGAAATGGGTAATGAAGTATTCACTGAATTTGCTGTTTGCTCCCTCCTGCTAGTTATTTGTTTGGCTGGGAGCCTGTGTGTATATGAGGCTTGCCTGGTATCTTTACATGTTTTGGGGGGGTCACGTGTCTGGGATGGAGGGTGGCAACCTCTTTAACCTGGTCTGTTGTTGGGGAACTTGTAGCAGTGCAGGTCTACCTGTGTCTGGGACACGGGAGGATATAAAAGTCCATGTTATATAACACTCTGTCATCCATTTGTTTTTTTGTCATACCTAAAATTATCTTTTTAAATTTTTTTTTGAGGATTTTAGCATGTATTCTTGTCTCTGTGACTCACTTGCTCTACTTAATTTAATAAAATGAGGAAAAAGAAATATGTGCATTTTTTTCACAATTGTGCAACAACTCTAGGCACTGCAAAACACATCATAAGCTCCTTGTGGAATTTTGCCATTCAGGTGGGGAAAAAAAGAAGTTGAAAACAAGCCATCCTGGTGTTAAAGACTTCTGCGATAGAGCAGAAATACATGTATGTCTTCTGGTTTGGGTAGCTGAAAATCATTGCTTTTGCTGACAACTTAATGCTCCCCACCTTTATTAGCTAACCTATGAAGAATTCAGTATGCAGGGAAATTCTTTCAGGGTTTGTACTTGACTGGGAGCTGCCAGAGCCTTTTCCCTCTGACTTCCATTCCTGTCAAGCGGGAATTAGTTTTTAGAGCTGAACCGACTCCTTTGCCCCAGAGTGCTGCCAGTATGGGACACAGAAAGCTTTGGGCACTGCTGCACTGGGCAACAAGTTGATTAAGCAAGCTAGCAATAGGTTTTCACAGGCATCTGAAGTCTTTTCCAGAGCTGAGAATCAGAAGGGTGTTTGAACTGACTGAGAGGTGAGAATTTTCATTTGAGTGTAGGACTATTCAATTTTCTCCTTTTCCTGAAGAGGTTTTAATGTGCACCTCTGAGTTCAACGTTTTATGACTGCACTAATCAAGCACTGTATTGGGAACATTTGGGAGCTCTCTGTCCTTTCAGTCTCTGGAAAGGCTTTCCCCAAGGACCTTGGGACAATGTGGCTTCTTCTACGGACATATACACATAATTTGTCGTATTTGTATACACAGCTCCAGAAATTGTCCTCCTGATCTGTAGCAGAGGTAAAGCCACTGCCTGTACTATTTTCTTTATCAGTGGAAGGGCAGATATGGGTTGTTCAAACCTCAACCGGAAAATGTAATAAAGTTTGTGAATTAAATGTAAATCCTTTTTTGGCGATGGATGTACTTGATGACTGATTAAGGCCTCCCTCTACCTCCAGCATCTAGCTTTTATCACAGGCAACAAAATGTAGTTACATCTCTTATCTGTTGAAAACCTAGAGAGTTATATATGCTTAGCAATCTTACGAATTACATTACTGAACTTCAAGCGACTAAATGCAGCATTTGAGTCAGAAGGCTAACCTCCCTAGACTCCTCGTGTACTCGATGGAGAGAGAAAAGATCCTCCAATGGGCAATTTGAGCATGTAAGTCATGTTCCTTCTGCAAATTGTCCTCGGGAGGAATTTCTTCCCTTCTGCTATTTAGCGGAGCCCTGGGGCTGTCTGTCACCACAGCAGACAGCCTTGTGGGCAGCTTGAAGACAGGCTGGAAACAAGCCTTTTGCCAGGGCTGGGGTAGCATCAGATGGCAGCTTTGAGGACATGTCAGGAGCACAACGCAGCCCTTTTCTTAGGAAATTAGTCAGATGAGGGACTCAGAATTTCAGCAAGCTGGAGAAATGCTTTGGACTGTGGGGCAAACACATTCTCTGTTGAAATCCCATCACAAACCATCCCATTAGCTCATTTCTGGGTCATTTGCAGAAACTTATTTGTACTAGCACTGTAGATGCAGATGAAATAGTGCAGGAATAACTGCTCGCTCTTCAGGAAAGGTAAAACAAAGGCATGTGTCTGTAACAGATTTCTCTTCTCTTTCTTCCCCTCAACAATGTTCCACCCTTTGGAAGGTTGATTGTGTCATCCCTTAGGGAGCTACTGAGCTTGAGCAGGTCTCTGAGGGCATGGAATGAGCCTGGGAAGAGGACCACAGGGTGGAGCTCATGTAGATGTTGCAAGATCGTAGTCAAAAATGGAGAGTAAGCAACCAGGACACAGAAGTGATTACTGGAAATGTCTTGGTACCAAAGACAACTGGGCAGAGTTTGCTGCCAGAGTCACTTGACTGGCTGCAACCGAGGGCAGGAGAAGGCCACCCACCTGTGAGGGCACAGACAATCTGGAGGGAGTGGTATATATAGTTTGTCTTCTATTATTTTCCACAGATACTTTGATATTATTTTTTTTTTTCAATTTGAAAACTCTATTTTTCTCATTTTTGTTACTTTTTAAAATGTAAAACATCTTGGCATTCTGGAGTTGCAAGCTATAAGAACAAAGTCTCGGTTACTCAAAGCTCCATCTGACATGTCTGTTAATCGCCAAAGGTGCAAACCAGGGAGGGAGTGAGTATCAGAGGTCTGTTCATCCAGACACCACGCTACTTTATAAAAGACTAATCTACCAAGTACAGTATCTATAAAAAAAGACTAACACTTTATAATATTTCTGACTCTTCAAAATTTGATTACATTTTGACATAAGGATGACTTTAATTTGCAAGTTTTCATTCACATCTGAAGCGTAACTACAGCCTATTTGGACAGATGGTCAGTACCTGCAAAAGAAAACTAGAGCTAACACAAGGTTGAGTGTCACCTCCTACCTGTATTTCATACTGGAACTGGCTTTTTCTCCTCCCCTCTAAAGCAGCCCCTACAAACTGTCTTTTGGCTTCTGAAATTTCGTAAATGAGCCTTAGAGGAAAAATAAGGTCCTCATGGATGGGAACTGAAAGAATTAGGACAAGAAGCAAAAAGAAACAAATGTACTGCAGATTTATTCATTGGCTTATCCGTAAGTTATTCTTATGCTCATAGATGTACCAGAAGAGAATCCCTCACTCTGATGTGTTCATGAATAACCTAGAAACAACATTTGGAGAGCAGAAGAAATTCACATTATTTTTTTTTCTGCCAGAAAAAGGGCCATCTTATGTTTTAAAAGGTTTCTATTATTTCCCCCACCTCACACGCTAGAACTGTAGTTGCCATTTTACAGCTGGGGAACGGAGATGTGGAGAGTTTATCCCTACTGAAGTCACAGATTGCTGTTGGTTTTAATGGAGAAGAGTCATATCTGAAGCAATTTGTCCCTGAGTTTGCAGGAATATGAAGGGGAGCCAGGAACAGAACTGATTCCTTAGACTGTGTCTGTAAAAATGTGGTTCAAGTACTGGCAGGCAGTGGTTTAGTTGTTAGCACGGTTCCTGGCATGGTTCAGACCCATGAGAAAGTGAGGGATAGTCTGGGCCAGGGACTGTCATCCAGAAAACAGCATGGACACAGCCAGCATGTTTTGGAGTGGAATAGAGCTTTTCTATGTGGACTAAGTTGAGCCATTTGCCCTCAGCCCTAATGAATCAAAGCCTCAGCTTTTGAACACTAAACCATTCTTCCTTCCATTCAGCTCAGGTGGTAATATGCCTTATTTGAAATTCTTGAGCGAGACCAATATGTGCAACAAGAAGTTAAGAAAATATGTCATTAATATTGTTCCATTTTCAGTGCCATGGTGCACTAGTCATCAACGTTTTACTCGTGTTTTCCTTTTATTGACTTCTCTCTCTACTTTTTTCTGCCGTGATTTTTCCCCTCTGTGCAGGTATTCTGAGAGTAATCACAGTTTGCCTTGACAGCCCCATAACACTGAATAAATGGTGTGGGCTTAATAATCCCAAGTATAGGCAAATGGACAGAAATTGAAATATCACGGGTCATAAAACTACCAAATTCCTATAGTGGAAGCAATGTTCTGTTTTATATCTTCACAATGTAAGGATTTTGGGCACATTTTTACCAGTCTCTGTTTTCCAAATAGGAAAAGTGTTACCTGATACCATGCTTTGTCTGGTTGACAGTTCTTAACAGAAGGAACTGTAGATGGATAAATAACTGTATTTATGACTATTTAATTTTTTTCTTTGAACATGTAAAGGCTTATTTTGCATGGATAATTAGGTAGTTTAGTTTCTGGGAATTACCTGAGCATTATAATTAACTAAACTGTCAAATGTGGTGTGAATTTATTTATCATAAATCTATGTTAGGAAAGTGCTAGCTGCGCATCCTTCTATACAAGACTAGGAACAACAGAAAAAAAAGCAATGGAAAAAAAAGCTTAAAACTAATACGAAGCAGTATGTGCCCCTTCTNTATGTCAGGAAAGTGCTAGCTGCGCATCCTTCTATACAAGGCTAGGAACAACAGAAAAAAAAGCAATGAAAAAAAAAGCTTAAAACTAATACGAAGCAGTATGTGCCCCTTCTATCATCATCAAATGTGTCATGATTCTGTACCCATTTACACAGGTACACATTGGGCATGAAGTTGGTGTAAAGGCACTACCTCAAATCTTGCTGGAATTCAGTGGCAAATCTGGCACTGAGGTGTTGGAAGTATATGGAAATTGAACTATACAGGAAGACGTGTGTGATGAGCAGGGTTAGAATAGGAGACCTGGGATGAGTTTATGAAATAATTACAAATCCCAAATGGAAACTTATCAGCTGAAAGAAGCAGTGGAAGGGAAAGATCTACATATATTAATTAATCACAGGATGACTATGAGGCATGAGTGGGAATAAGCTGTGAAAAAGGCAAACATGAGTTTGGGATGTACCAGCTAAGGGATTTCAGGTAGAAAGTGTGCAAGGTGCTGAGCAGGTCACATGAGGAATATTGTTTAGAATAATTACCATCAAGAAAAAAGAGCTTTAAAGCCAAAAGACTTCCAGAGAGAGTTACTATATGTATCACAGAAATGGAGGAGCTGTTTATGTCTCCTCACACAACAGATTTTGACTTGCTCACTTGAACACAGCTAAGATTAAGAGAAGATATATTTCTCTCAATAAGAAGCTCAGAAGCAAAAGCATCTCCTAATGAGTTCAGATATTAGTTAAAGGCCAATCTTGGCACAAGAACAAATGAGTATAATCTAATTTTCTATGAATTTGTTTTTTGGTTTAGTTAGTACAAAGTTTAAAGTTTTACAATTTTCCTGTGGTAAAGAGAATGAGAATAAGATACTCTGTTAAGGACAGACTTTGGTTAATTCATGAAAGATATATGACTATATGTGAAAGATTATATNTCTGTTAAGGACAGACTTTGGTTAATTCATGAAAGATATATGACTATATGTGAAAGATTATATGATGTGGCTGCCTGTGACACGAAAGAACAGGGATAGAAGATGCAGGAAATCCGCTTTAATATTCTGCTGAACATTTACAAACATGTGTTGTGCACAGTACTTACAAGAGACTACACTCAGCTGCTTTTCTTTGATGAAGACAGTGGAATATGTTAATGGAGCAATTTGGGACAATTTGGGGAATCTTACTTGAAGGTAAGATTCTCTTCCTGGGAAAGTATCCTATCACTAAGCTATTGAAAAGGAGGTGAACATGATTTCAGGCTCTAAATCCCCATTTTGCAGAGGTGCCTAGACCCAGTTTTGAAGAAATATGTCTGTCCAATGGGCTTGTGTTTCTCTGATGTTTCCTCTAGAGTGTGAGGGCATCCAAGTGCTGGTGGGCGAGATGTCAGAGCCTCTCCTTCCTTGAACTGGACGCCTGACTTCGGACTTCAACAATTGACTTACAGGTATTGCATTGTGCAATATCACATCACCCATGGGGCCTTATTTCACATCTATCTTTTTGCAGAAGTCCGCCCACTGTGCCGTTTGGGGATTAAAATGCTGCTCTGTGTGAATAAGAAACCTACCTGGATAGGCAGGTTCATGTTTCAGTAACATGAAATCAAGTTCTGGCCTTTGAAGTACAGTTCACTTTTACAGAAATGCAGATTTATATGTGTGGTTATATAAAAGTGTTGTTAGAAACTTGGTGAATGGCTGAGAGTGACCTCCACATTTGATGGACAAGTTACTGGTTGCTAGGGTAAATGCCTGTAATGGACCATTGTCCCTATGGCAGTGAAAATGTTTTTGGACCAATTTTTCAACACTGAATCTCTAATCTCAGCTGGTATAAGGTGATGCTGAACCATGGGCTTCATAACTGGCTAATTCATATCCATTGAGAAGATAGCCCTTAGCAACTTCTTTTCTCAGTTTAACTTCTAAACGGCTTACAGGATTTTTCTTGTAACCACTTCCCTGCTAAATAATGGATTCTGCGACAGAGACTGATTGTCCTGGCAGAGTTATGTTCATCGATTGTTAGGAAATGGCTTCCCTACTCAATTACTGCTTAAACAACAAAATAGTAGCTGTAGTCACAGTATTTTAGACCAGTGTTTTGTAAATGGTTTACACGCATCTTAATATCTACCTATGCCTATATATCTACTCCACCCTCTCTGTTGAATTTGCTACCGGGTTGATAA
>RSEF01000001.1:214484385-214523295 GCA_003993805.1 Himantopus leucocephalus | reverse complement strand
CTTATACTTATTGCTATAACAACCAAGGCCAGCTAACTTTATTATTTGTCCCATTGGAGCAAATTATTTTTCTCTCCCTTCTCTTCTGGGAAGGGAGAGAGAGATTAAAAGAGAACATCTGTTGTTCGTTTAGTGGCCCGCCCACCCCAAATCACTACAGATGATGTGAAGACAGTGACCAAGCAATACCTTGGCCTTGCATATTCAACAGCATGATGATGGCTGGTTCCATAAAGCAGCGGAATAACTGTGAGGTGGCTGTCATGCCAGCTATGGCATGACCTCTCATTACAGGTTTTTCATGCCAATAATTGTTCATCAAGTGACACTGGAATAGGGGTACCCAGGAGAAAAAAAACCATATGAACAGTTATGGATGTCCTCTGCGCACCTAGACACTTTCTAAGAGAAGGGTATCATCACTGTGATCAGGGCCAGAAAGCTCCTTTGCACAGCACAGACCCACCTGACTCTCATCAGGTAGGATTCAGGGATTGTCTTGGACTGTTAGGGTTTCCTTGGCAGAAAAAGATGAACAGAAACAGCATATCTTTAGCAGCTCGAGGTGCCAGACAGCTGTTCTGGAGAACAGGAGAAGCTCCTGTAAGAAAGAGCTGCCCACATGCTACTTGCTTTCCTGCACGAGGTTGTGAGACTTATGAACACCCAGCTGTGGGACACAGGATGTACCCACAACTCCTGCTCTGGACAGGCAGGAGCAGGCGCAGGAGTCTGGTCCAGTGACTACTCAGTGTGTCACCAGCAGCCCACAGCCCGTGGATGGGACATGTCACACTGGCCAGACCAAGCCAGAGGAGGCCAGCAGTGGTCCTTAGGGAGGAGGATAAAAGAAGCAGCAATGAAATGGCTGTTCGTGGGGGAGGGAAGGACAATCACTTGTTCTTCATCATGGTTAAACTGAAGATTAAATATCCCCTAGTTTCAAAAGATTCTCCACTCTGCATCTGTAAATCCTCTAATATCTGCTAAATCCATTTGTTTCCTATACTTTTCTTCCCATACCATTTCTCCACTTTGTCTTATTTGAGTGCTCCGTAAAAAAAAGAACTCTGGACAGTAGGAGCTGTTGGTTTTGTGACACATCTGTACAGGCAAAATGGTGAGTGGGGGTTCCAGGCACTATTTTAAGTATTCTGTAAATGATAATAAAAGCACCAGATAATAATTACTTTTAAGTGGGGTCCTGATTAAAAATCAGCGTTAGGATCCAGGTGCCGGAAAAGGGAGGGCAATTATTGACAAAGAAAGCAGCCCTGCTTGGGGGGTTATGGACCTGTCTGTAATTTTAATCTTTTTTTTTTTTTTCTCCCCAGAGATTAGGACACTGAAAAGTGATCGGGTGCTCTTCAGGTGCTGAGAGAAAAACAATTCCCACCATTTTGTTGAACTTAATGAAGTATTAACCTTGAAACTTACTTTTGCACTGCACCTCTCTGGTCTCCCTTTGACCTGCATGCTGGATGCTTAGGAGTGTCTTTGCTGCATCTGAGCAGACACTGCACTGTCTGTATTTCCCTGGCTTTGTCGCATCCTTGAGTGACAGCTACTTTGTGACTCAAGAAGGTGGTCAAGGCAAAGAGTGAGGAGAAATTCATCAGAGGATGTTGCAGGTATGGAAAATTAGGCAAAAATGAAGGTCTTATATGCCAGTTTATCATCAAAGATTATTCTTTGGGGATTATCACTGAGATATAGATGGGAAGGAGTCAGAAGTTTGGAGGAGACCTAGAAATGGTTGGAGGAGGTTCAGAGCTTAAATGGAAAGTGACAGGCTTACATAAAGGACAAAGTTGCAGTCCGCTCACTCCTGGTGGCAGAAAGTTTTGAGGACGCTTTTCTGGGTCACATTAAAAGTTAAAAAAATAAATGAAATGTCTGGTCTTAATTACACAGGTGGGTTAGGTGTCCCATCAGTAAACATACTTACTTTAATTGCCTCACATTTTCTTTATCTGGTCAAGATGTTCTTCACAAAGAGTGTGAAATAATGAGATAGATAAGGAATGACTGTTTAATAGAAGCTTCCCTTTGAAAGGACAAAAATGGAACAAGGGGTAGTAAGGCAAGTCTGTTTTTCTCCAAAATTAGCAATATGTTTCCTTTAAGATTTTCTTACACAAAGATTAGCCATTTAAAAGGT
This sequence comes from Himantopus leucocephalus, assembly GCA_003993805.1. Taxonomy (NCBI): domain Eukaryota; kingdom Metazoa; phylum Chordata; class Aves; order Charadriiformes; family Recurvirostridae; genus Himantopus; species Himantopus leucocephalus. The sequence continues at coordinate 214,521,134 of RSEF01000001.1, read as the reverse complement.
AGTAAATAATAATAATTGCCAGTGTTCAGTTTAATACCATGTCTACTATGTCTTTGTGGCAGTAGGATAATAAAAGAGGGCTAATTAAACAGCACAGACCCATTTCCAAGTCTTAATGATCAAAAAGAAGTAATACTCTGAGGTAATATTAGGTGATGTTTAATATTTGGCTTGGCCAACACTTGACCACAAAACAACGTGTCTTCAGGAATTTTGTTATAGAAAAAATCACCAATATTTATCTTCACAAAAGACGAATTGCAGAAAAAATTTGCAGATAAGATAATAGAAAAAATTTGGTAAACTTTCATGTAGAAAGACCAAAAGTAAGACGTTGGGGTTGTGTTAGAGTTGGGAGGTGACTGCTGCTGCTGGAAGATGCTGTTGTTCTGCAGAAGCAGGTGCCAGGCTGGTCTTCCAAGCCATGGTCGTCTACGCAGTGAGATGCAGTGAGGCTGTTTCGCAATCTTTGACTGTCCTGCTCCCCCAGAAAAAGTATATTTTGCTTATGCCTGGACAATGCCTGGTTGTATAAGAATATATTGAAGGAAGTGAGAGAATGCCAAAAAGAATGGGTGTTCTATACCTTCCCGAGGCCTGGGCTGGGTTTGATATGTCTGTAAATTTGCAAGGTAAACAATGCGACATGTTATGAAATCAGAACAGGTTGCTGTCATCACTTAGTTTGGCTTGCCATGCACAGCCAATACAGCTGTCCTAAGTGCTCTCCTTTTGAAGTTTTGAAAGGTTATATGCCAAAAAAATGTCAATAACAGGGTATCTATAACAGTCCAGGGTAAGCTGTTCTAATGAGTTAAATATTCTCATATTAAGAAAATTTACCTGAATTCGAACCTGAAATAGTTTACTTTCCTTTTTAGCCTCTGAAACACTTTTTTTTTTTTTTGTTATATTGAAAAGTCAACTACTTGTTCCCATATGTACTCAAGAAAAAGAAAGTACAGGATTGGAAATGATTCCTGGATGAGCAAATTCAGATCTCCACAGTCCTTGAAAGCTGTATAATAGATGGAGAATCCACAGAGCACACAAAGTATGCCTCAACTTACTGTAAATCAGAACCTATGACCAGAGAAAGGCAGTGAGAAAGATCAAACGTGCATTGCTTCCTTGCTGCCCAGCTTTCCCAGTGATCCAGGTACTTCTCTCTCACTGTCTTCCTCTGTGATTCATCGCTTGCCCATTTTTCATCTCAGTTTCAAACTTTGGATTTTTTGTCTTTGGACAGAAACCAATCTGTGCAGGGTCCTGTAAAAATATCTTTCATAAAAGCTGAAGGTCATTCTTTACATGCAGACACTGCTTTAAAAGGAATGTTAATTTAAACGTCATGTTTTTGTTTAAAACTCTTTCTCTGTTGTTACAAGTAAGCCTTTCCAGGTAAAATAGAAAAAAAAAAATCTCTCGGGCTTTCCAGTTTTATTATTCTGCGTGTTTTGGAATTGCTCTGGATACAGTTGATTTCCCCATATTCCTATGTAGTCCATTAAGTCCTTCTATAAATGCTTCAGCACATGCCTATTTCACTCATGGGAAGTGGCCACATGGCAGTAAAGGGAACAATTCACATAAACAGGTTTCTGCACAGGATTTTAGCAGGTTGTTTTCCATGGCACATATACCAATGGACTAGGGAGTATTTAAAATAAAGAAATGCAATTACACATCACAAAGCTAGTCAGATCTAAGATGGCATTTAAAAAAAAGACTTGGGTTTGAGGAACATTTCCAAAGGTGTTGAAATGTCACTTCTTCCAATAGTGATTTTTTAAAATTATTATTTATTCCTTGATTTTTCAGGTTTCTATGACTACACCTATAGCTGCAAATAAAGAAGGTCAGGGGCTGTTGCTAGCCCTGAAGCCAACCAGCATGACAAAGTTTGTCTCTTGCATATCCTAAAAGAGGGTGGCTGCATCTGAGTTATCCACTGGAAATGTTGCCTGGTCATGGTACCCCCTGAACCATGCCTGGCCTTTCCCTGGGAGGTTGTTATTAGACCTAGATGAAAACCGTGCTATGGACCCTGCTAAATCATCATGCTCAGACCTTTATGTCCTTTTTAGTGCTTTAATATAGATGTTGCTTGTGATTCTCTACCTTTACTTTAGCAGACATACCCCTTTCTATCTTGTTATACTAATCAGCAATTAGCTTTTAAATTCTTAGCTTGCTAATTGAAAACAACAGGGATTTGTTCCGAGGGAAACATTCTTGAGTTTATGACAAGACATCACTGCCAGGGGGTAAAAAAGTGATTGCAAATATATACTTGTTTCTTAGCAACCATTCAGAGCTCCCCTTTCTAATTAATACCGTACAGTTCATTGAAAGCCTTACTAGTTCACAGTACTGAAAGATCAATTAATCTCAGTTAAAAATTGATGGTATGAATAATTTTTTTGAAATTCTGGCTGTGCCTGTGTTTAACATTAAGGCAAGCAAGCAAGCCTTTTTGTTTTGTTTTATGACTTATTTTTATAAAGACCTTGAAAATACTCAAACACAGAATATGTGTAAACAAGAGATGAGTTTTCCTTCACTTGGTATCTCAGTTCTTCAAAATTCTAGTAGCATAAACAGGAAACAGCTTACCCATGAAAGTTGTGATGAAGANAGACCTTGAAAATACTCAAACACAGAATATGTGTAAACAAGAGACGAGTTTTCCTTCACTTGGTATCTCAGTTCTTCAAAATTCTAGCAGCATAAACAGGAAACAGCTTACTCATGAAAGTTGTGATGAAGACATTCCTCTTGCTTTACCTGAAGCAACCAGCAACAAAAGCAGAAGCAAGAGAGAGAATAGGGTTCTCCAGATCCTCCCAGCTTACAGAATTGTAATGACATTTCAATGCCATTACTAAATTGACCTTCTTATATATAGAAAGAGTGCCTTAGACAAAGCCAAAGCTGTGGAAACAGGCTTTAAGTTAGTGGATTCTGCATATGTGAACTCTAGTTTCAGTAAGAAACCCAAGGACACGATTTTATAACCAGAAAATTTTTGAGATTACATATGAACATAGACCTATCTATATAGATATGACTGCAGGACTGGGATATCATTTGTGTTGTGACACATTTATACCACTATCTGTCATAATATAACTTCCTAAGGTAACAGCAGACAGTTCTGGTAGATAGTTCCAAGTCCTGCTTGTTAATGTGTAAAAGCCCAGTTTGGGGAGGAGAAGAGGGTGTGCACAGACCTTGGGTAGATTTTGACTGTTCAAAAAGAGTGGTTTTGTTTCCTGACATCATCTTGGATCAGGTGAGGTGCTGTTCAGACATTAGATTAATATTGTATTAGACTGCACCACTGGATTGCAGCACTTCAGAGGAGAAAAAAACCCCTGTTGTTCTCTCATCCTACAAAAAGCATTGTTCTGAGTTCCTTCTGTCTTAGGACTGTTGATAGATGTTAGGATAAAGTCACAGATAGGATAAACACAGAAGGAAGACTAAGGTATAGTAGGTGTTTGCAACCTGATCTGAAGTGTCTCCACTCCCTCTATATTATATGGTGAGAATCTGTGATCTAAGAGGAGGAAAGAACTTTCTGCTTGCTGCTTTCAGTCAGAGGCAGATCTTGAATTGTCTGAAAAAGCTCACTTCCCCACAGAAAACTACTGTTCTCTGAGTTACAACAGGGAGCAGCCAGCAACAGCATCTGGTGTAGGTTTGTGGCACTTCTTCCACCCAACTCAATCAGGTAAGAGAATATTTTCCCCTCCTGGGGGGAGGATAGGAACGTAAAACCTCTACTCCAGCATGCACTCCAGTTTGCAGTGGTTGTTGGCTTGGGGATGACTCTTACAGGTCATTTCACAGAATTACAGAATAGCTGAGTTAGGAAGGGACTTCTGTAGATTACCTAGTCCCAACCCTCCGCTTAGAGCAAGGTCACCCAGAGCTGTGTCCAGACAAGTTCTGAGTATCTACAAGGATGAAGACTCCACAACCTCTCTGGGCAACCTGTGCCAGGGCTTCCCTCCTCTCACAGGAAAAACATTTCCTGTTTCAGTGGAACTTCCCGTGTTTCAGTTTGTGCCCATTGCCTCTTGTCCTGGAACTGGACACCACCAGTACCTGGCTCCATCTTCTTTACTATTCCCCGTACTCAGGCATTTACGCATTGATAAAATCACCCCTGAGCCTTCTCTTCTCTAGGCTGAACAGTCCCAGGTCTCTCAGTATTGCCTTAGAGATGTTCAAGTCCATTAACCATCTTTGTGGCCCTTCTTTGGAGTCTCTCCAGTATGTCCATGTCTTTTATACAAATGAGCCCAGAGCTTCTCCAGGCATGGCTTCACCAGTGCTGAGTAGAGGGGATCACCTCACTCAACCTGCTGGCAGTACTTTGTCTAAGGCAGCCCAGGAAGCTGGTGTCCTTCTTTGCCAAAAGGGCCCATTGCTGACTCGTGTTCAACTTGGTGTCCACCAGGACCCTCAGGTTCTTTTTTGCAAAGTTGCTTTCCAGCTGGGCTGCCCCCACTGTACACCAGTACCTGGGATTATTCCTCCCCTGGGACAGGAATTGGCATTTCCCTTTGTTGAACTTCATGAGGTTCCTGTCAGCCCATTTCTCCATCCTGTCAAGGTCCCTCTGGATGGTAGCACAACTGCCTGATGCATCAACTACTCCTACCAATTTTGTTATCACCTGCAGACTTGCTGAGGGTGCAGGCTCCTGTACCATTATCCAGTTCATTACTGAAGTTATTGAACAATATTGGCCCCAGTATCCATCCCCAGGGTGTATGACTAGTGACTGGCCTCCAGGTGCACTTTGCTTCACTGATCACAAACCTTTGAGCCCAGCAGTTCCAACAGTTTTCTGTCCACGTCACTGTCCACTTATCCAGCCTGTACTTCATCTGTCTGTGAATGAGAATGCTATGGGAGACAGTGCTAAAAACATTACTGAAATCAAGATAAACAAGATCCAGTGGTGTGTTCTCGTCCACCAAGCTATTCATCTCATCTTGAAGGCTAGGGTGTGGTGAGGCGCACTGCACATGATCTTTGGATTTCCTGCCCCAATCTCTGCACACTCAGACAGCGTCTCTAAGTTACTGTCAGGTCACCTGTCCCTGCTTCCATCTCTTATATGCTTCCTTTTTAAGTCTGAGTTTTGTCAGGACCTCCTTCTTCACCCATGCAGACCTACTGCCATCTTGTTTTCCTGCAGATNAATGAAAATGGGAATGTCAGTGGCTGTCTGGCTCAGAGAGCAAGCAGATAGACTATTCTACTCCTTCTTCACCCATGCAGGCCTACTGCCATCTTGTTTTCCTGCAGATTGGAATGAGCCATTCCTGAGCTCGGAGGAAATTATCCCTGAAAGTCAGCCAGCTCTCCTGGACCCCTCTTCCCTTAGAATGACCTCCCATGGGATTCTTCCAAGCAGATCTCTGAACAAGCCAAAGTCTACTCTTCTAAGTTCAGGGTTATGATCCTGCTTTCAGCCCTGCTGCCTCATCTTAGGATCCTGAACTTCACCATCTCATGGTCCCAAAGCTGTCCTCAGCTTTCACATCTTGACCAGTTGTTTTTTGTTCATGAGTATCTCCCCTCGTTGGCTTCTCAGTCACCTGTGTCAGAAAGTTATCATTGGCACACTCCAGAAGCCTGGGTTGCTTGTTCCCTGCTGGATTCCCCCTCCAGGAGATATCAGGGTGGTTGAAGCCCCCCACATGGACCAGGACCTGCAAATATGAGACTTCTTCCTGTTGCCTGAAGGTCTCATCTACCTTTTCCTCTTGATAAATAGGTCTATAACAGGTACCTACAACACCTTCATTCACTTTGGTCTGCCCGTTAATCTTGACACAATCTCTCAGCTGGCTTATGGCCCATCCCTTGGCAGCACTCCATGCATTCTCCTTGCTCTTCCACATAAAGGGCAGAGCCTTCTTCAAGGCACCAAAAAAAGTCAGAAAAATAATCAAACTCTGAGGTAATGGCTGAAGGCTTTGCTGTGTATTCAGGGCTGCCCAAGGCACACAGACACCCAGCTGTGTTACACTGACCGTACTGAACAGAGGTAAATACACACGTTGCCAACACATTAATTTACTCTCAGCAGCACAGAGCTGCTCTACGTCCCTAAAAACAAATGCTAACATACAAAGGCAAGTCATCTGTTGTAGCTAGGAAACTGATGGGCAGTGAAATAAATACATAGGAGAAAAATTCCCATTTCCAATAAAATAAAGGGACTTGCATATATATATATTTACAGAATAAAAAGCTGTTTATGCCCTAAGTTCTATACAAGATATTCCCTAAACAAGGAAAAGTTGCAGTGTAGGAAGAATAATTTAATTTTAAGCACAGCATGTATAGTCACAAAACTTGGTATACCAATCTCTATTTGTTGTCCTAAGCACTCCCCTTCAAACACTCCTAAACACTCTTCAAACTGTGTCTGTGATACACCAAATTTGTGTTGGTGTGAAGCAAGAGACACTGCTAGGAGAATACATACTCACTGGCTGCCAAAATTCTTTTGCAGTTTCAATTAGAAATGTATATTATAGAGATAAAGGATGTTTTTTTGTTTGGCTTGTTTTGGGGTTTTTTTTTGTGTAGGACTCTATCAGACATTACTTGGGGGATGTGGGGGAGTTCTGCTTGTATAAAGGTGGAAATATTGGATCCATGGCTAGTAAAATCAACTGGGGTGACAAATATGGTAAATTACTGTCATCTATGGGAAAATGAAAATGGGAATGTCAGCGGCTGTCTGGCTCAGAGAGCAAGGAGATAGACTATTCTACTCGAGCACTGCAGATGATNTACTTGAGCACTGCAGATGATTTTCATCTCTGGTAAAGAGAAGCAAGAAGAATCCTACAGAAATACTAAAATTACAGGTAATTTCCTATGTGACATTTTATCTAAATCTTCCTGAAGTATCTTATAGAATTAAAAGCTAAGTTGTGCCAATAAGCTCCTGAGTAACTGATGACTTTTTGCTTTAGGGGTACATATCTTCCTTTCTTATTCAGCTTGAATAACAGCAGTTTGTGCTCCAGGAGAAACAGGCTGTTTAAACTCAATTTCCACAGTCTCCTTCTATTATACATATTTATATTTCTGTCAGTTAATCCATAAAATATCTACAGTCATGAGTATTCCTAACGTTTGATTAAAATCATGACATATCTATATATAACTTCTTATTAATGTTGCAAAATAAGCCTTCATAATATCTAAAATGAAAATAAGCACAAGGTGCCAGTGCTTCTCGGTCCTACAGAAGCCTAAAGGTAGAAAAAAATCCTAATTCTAGGTATTTTAAGCTCTAAAGCTGTAATCCTGCAAAGGTGCAGGAGCAGAAGGGAAGCTAGGGTAACTGAATATAGTTGTGGCTATCAAGGGCAAGAATATCCTATGATCTCTTGAGTAATCATGGAATCAATGGAAGATGCATACACTGTTCTGCAGACTNCCAGTGCTTCTCGGTCCTACAGAAGCCTAAAGGTAGAAAAAAATTGTAATTCTAGGTATTTTAAGCTCTAAAACTGTAATCCTGCAAAGGTGCAGGAGCAGAAGGGAAGCCAGGGTAACTAAATATAGTCGTGGCTATCAAGGGCAAGAATATCCTATGATCTCTTGAATAATCATGGAATCAATGGAAGATGCATACACTATCTGCAGACTCTGTTGCAATCTGTTCTTGGGTGTTTTTGGTTTTTTTTTTTATTTTCACACATTTTCCATAATGAAAAATAATCTGAAACTTAACAGAGGTATTTTCAGCTGAAGTAACTATTGGACTGCTACAGCCAGCGGAGCAGCGGGAAGAATAAGCGATAACAGAGTACTGAGTCCTGGGAAGTCTGTGGAGGAGTGGGATTCAAAGGAACCAAACAAAATCCAAAACAAACTCTGTATGAAAAACAGCCATGAAAAGGAACATAAATACACCTCTCATTCTCTCTTACATGAATTGCTTTTCTGTTGTAAGGGGATATGGTTCTATTTGTATCCCAATGTACAGCCAGAATTGTATTAAAAACCCCCAAACCCCTCTTTTGTCTGTAGTGTTATATGAGAACTCTAAAAAAATTACGTTCTTTCCTGGATATCTCTTTTCTTTCTCTCACTGTTATATTCAAGTCCAGGGAGCATAACTAAGCTAGTGACTTAGGCAAAGTTCCTGTTTTAAGTTATTTGCAACTGAAAGTGTTAATCCTACATTGGTTAAATATGATCTTAACCTCATCTGTCAGTTGGAAAAGTCCATGCAATATGATCTATAAACCCTGTTAAATGGCAGCAATTAACTAACACTTCAAGATGCCAGACAGGGAGGCCTGTTCTGCCATACCCACAAGAAATATCGCAAGCAGGCAAGACAGCGAATGGACTGTTAGCAATTAGTAAGGGAAGAAGAGAAAGTATAGCAGTGTACGTTGTTATGCCTCCACTTGGCATGGTGAGCTGAAATGTTAGCAATTCTATTTCCTCCATCTTACAAGGCTATAGCAAAACTGAAAAAATCTTTAGAAAAAGGCTGCAGAATGTTTAAAGTTAACAATTATTTTCCGTATTTTGAACAAATCAATAGGCAAGGGCTCTTCAAGCGCCCCTGGATAAGAGTGGGAGTTGACTGAGGTCTTTAAAATCATGAATGACATTGAAAGGACTTTCATTATCACCACATATACAAAACAGTTCGTCCTTTATGAGCTTATCCTGAACTAGCTGTGAGTATACATGTGGAACTGATGCTGTTTTAGTCAGCATTGGTGGCTACAATCCCTGATGGTCCTAAGTCACTGAGGTTGAATTTGCCAATCTTCAAAGCTCTTTGATGTGCGAAGGCATAACTGAAGTGGGCCGTGTTCCCCATTTTGTCTCACCCATTTATGCTTTTCTGCCTCACCTCCCAAACAAACATGTTTTTCTGTGCATCCCATTTCTGAAGCCATATCTCAAGTCACCATTTGCGTTCTGCAGTTATGGCCATTATTTATATTTTCACTTACCTGTGCGGCAAAATATATTTGTGGCCCTACAATGTTACAATATACTTTTATGATGATGCTGCTCATGGTATTTTAGTGTGCTTATGAATGGGTTTAAGGCAAGCAAGTGTTAATGATAACTTGCTGTGTGTGCATCTAGCCTATGGCTGCAAGAGGAATCTGCTTGGGCTGCAGGTTAGTGGATAGCACATTCACAGCCAACCAAAGCTGGCAACTTTTCATAAAACTTGTGAACCTCTTTGTCATAAGATTTTCTTAGTGTTAAAACTGTAATTAAAAAGAGTAGGCAAGTTCATAGATCAAAAAATTATCAAAGGATATCGAACACAAAGACATGGCATTTGGGATGTATTGCCAAGAATAGATATCCGAAAATATGTGACACATCTGCACAGAGTTGGCAGGTATGCCAGAGGACCTGTAGGAGACCTGCGCCCTCCTGGAGCAGCAGCTGGGTGCCCGGCAAGATACACACAGGGACATGAAATAGCAGCAGGCTCCTACACGCAGCTACCTGAATCCCATCCCAGTCTGTCTCAAAAACACATGAGAGACTGTTGGAGGCTATGTACCTGTCACAGAGTCACAGATGGACCTTCAGTCTAACTCAGTTCTACTGTCTTTATGTAATGTGAAACTGGCCAGCGAATGAAGAGGGAAGATCTCCGGTGCATGGACTGAGGTTAGTCTCAAGTGACATGAACATTACAGCTATGTGTAGTCTAAATTCAGGCAAAATCAATAGCAGGGGAAATGTGGTGAAGCTGTTGGCTGAAGGATGGATATGTATCATTAGAAGCTGAAATATATACAGCTGTCAGGTTACAGACCTAAGGGATACACTATAACTTACAAATGGGAAACCTGAGACGGAGTCAGCCACAGCTCAGTCTGTGGTCTTGAGCAGCAGGATGGCTGAGTCCTGCTGTGCCCGATGAGCAGCACGTCGCTCCTTCACGGCGTGCTCCTTCTCACTGCATCTCGAAAAAACGACCTGAGCAGTGTAGCCGGTGCTAAGCCTGTGGAGAGGGGAAGAGCCCAGGACCAGCTCTGGGAAAGGAGCAGCCTGTTATTTAGTCATCAGCTTGTAGAAGAGGCACAAATGAAGACAATTGCTCTTCAAGTGAAGCCACCCAAAAAAGAGGTAGGGGTGGTATCAAGCTGTCACTGAAGTGATTTGCTTAAGGATTTTTAACTGGGTTGTGAATGACTGTAATTTCTCTGAAAGAAGAAAGGCATTCAAGGCCCTTTTGCTGGTTGTGTGTGTTTTCTTGTTTCATCTCTAATATCTCCAGAAGAAAACAGCTTCCCCAGTAATCTGTGAGAGGGAAGCGTCTGCGGTTTTGACTGGTCCTGTCAGTGGTCTGAATAAAAGACCAAATTTCTGGTGAGTACTGACACCCGATATACCCATGGAAAGAGCTGAGACCATCAGTCTTACAACAGCAGAATACAAAATAATGTGCAGACCAGATTTCTAATGATGGTCAAAGATTTTTATGATCAACAAAATTGTGGGCAATCTGCATAAATGGAAGCTGATCTTGTTGATGTCAGTGCAAATACAGAAGAGCACAGCTGTGGTTAGTAGACTCCCCCTGCTTTACAAAGCAAAATAAAGGCAAAAAAAGGTTCAAGTGTATTGCAACAAATTCCTCTCACATAGGAGTGAAAGACTTATTCAGTCCTTCCATAAGGTGTTACAAATTCTAACCGAACTCCTGATTATTACCTTCCTTTCTTTCTCTAACTGTTAGAGTTAAACCCTTTCATTTCAGTGCTGGTATTTTTATTGTACACGTCTACCTGGCAGTGTTCCAGTGAAAAAAATGGAAATAACAGCAAGCCTGAAATAACAAGAATAGGAATAAGTCAAGAATAAACTTCTCTTAAATAGAATACTTAACACCATATATTCTGGTAATGGACTTGCCGTGATACTGACATTGTCAGTTGAAAGGCAGATGTGAGTACAAGAAGAATATAGACTGAGGGGGATTTTACAATGTAATGAGAAACCCCTTAAGTATGATCTGAAAGGAAGAAAATGTTATGGGCCCTGGGTTCGATACAGTTGGCTGGATTTTGTTCTTAGTTATACCAGTTTAAGTGCAATCTATTTGCCTTAAAACCATGCCAGTAAATCGAATCAGGATCTTTTCCATTTTCTCTGTGTACTTAGTGTTTAACTGTCTACAGGAAATGAACCCTAGACATGAGTATGAAAATCTCTCTTGGTAGAAATTATGTCCAGGAGAACAATGGCTCTGCCGTTCCCTTTGGATCTAGCTTTTGTTGATGTCAATGGTAAAACTACTGTGGCCACTGGGAGGAATAGGATTGCGATCTAAGCTGCAATCCAAAGTAGTATAGAACAAGTATTGTCACATAAATTATACTGTAACCAGCACAGCTGTTCTTAAAATTAGATGCATTTCTGTGGGAGAATGAAGCAGCTAAATATATGATGCTGATATGATAACAGAAGGTCTTATGTCCACAGGATTAGCAATGACGCACAACTTAAGGTCTGTGGCCAAGAATATTAATGACATACCCTTATTCAATCTCAGGGAAAGTCAGTTTTTTTCTGAAAACAGAAGTATGTTTCCAAACAGTCTTTGTTTCCAAATAGACTGATAGGAGCGTTTGCAGCACCCTTTCAGGCAAATTGGTGCAAACTTCTGGGAACTCTCCCTTCACTTGCTTTGTCTACAAGCCTTCAGGTGTGTTAGCCTGAAAAGGAGGTAAACGCTCATCAAACTGTTCAGAAGTTCGGAAAGGGAGACTGAAACAGAATGAAGTTCACTCTGTGTATGATCTGACCTATTCACTGACACATCTTGTGTTACTAGATTACAACATGTTCTCTTTGTCCAGCCTGGCAGTGACAGTCAACACTCACAATATGCTTTAAGGTCCAAGCAAAACCAACCTTGCTTTGTCGCTATGAGTGCTTCATTCTAATACAAATTACAGTTACATAAGTACCTTTTATGGGCCCTGATTAGCAAGGTAGCTAAGAGATTTTATATGATGCGGTGGTGGGATAACACCTCTAGCTGCTACTCACGTCTGGTGACGGAGGCTGTTACACAAAAGACTGATTCACAAATTAACTTCTCTAATTCTTCAGAGCCCTGAAGAAGAAAGTTACCTCTTGACCTTTAATGAAACTAGTCAGTAACCTAAAACATGCAGTTCTCAGGAGGCACAAACTGCCTATTCCATTGGGATAGAAAAAGAAAACCAGTTTTATTTACAGAGCAGTACATCTTGACTCTTCTAGCATTACTTTTTTGCAGGATTCATCCAAATTTCGTGTTCCTCTCTCGGATGCATGAGATCATCCAAATCTAATTAGCTATTCACATCCTGAATCAACTGATATCAGAATGACTATTAGGAGAAAAAATAGACTGAAATTACAGCAATGAAAACCCAATTTAATGAAGATGAGAATCAGATTCATTGTTCATTGTTGTCATATCTGAATTTCTTACTTTGGAGACAGAATCATTGCCAGATGCTAAGCGTAAAATTGTGACATAATGCAATTATGTATGCTTCATCTCTATCTAGTCAATAGCTTTTTCCATAGACTCACAGGAATTAAAGATGGGAAAGAATATGTATGCCAAACTGACCACTTGGCAATGTGAGTTTCTCCCTTGCAGACTATTAATAACTGCTTTATCCATTGCACTTTATGTTATTTCTTCTCGTTTCATAGGCCCTGGTGGATGGGAAATGAAAAGGTGTATGTGTTCTTCTCCAGCCAGTTCATAGGTGTTCTACTTGGGTCAATCTTGCGGACTATCAGCATAAAAATGTTTAATGGTCTAATTAGAAAATCTCTGCCCAGTACGGCCCCACATATGAATTTTGTAATTTGTTACAAAACACACGAGTCCAATCCTGGTGCTTCTCTAATTAGTTAGTGACTCATTCACATAAACATCTATATGCAAAATTACGTTGTAAAGTGCATGCATCTCCATATCTCAGTATGGGAGATGGTCCAAACAGATTGCATCCTGCTCCTGCAACCCCTCCTGACCATCTCTAGCAGCTGTACCCACTCCATTTTACAGTTTCAATGGGTCAAGATGAAATATAGATGTGTTTGGAACTGAAATTTTTGTTGTATACTTTTTCTGCTAAATCAGAGAATGCAGACAATTTTCACGGCAGCATCTGGATTTCAAGACAGCTCTCAACAATTACACCGAAATGGATCCGGACTGGTGTTGGAAGCCAGGAGCTCACATGATCTTCAACATTTCCAAAGATCATCATTTTCAACTCTGAAAAAAAGAAGTGTTTTCTGTCTCCTGCTATGCTATATTCCTTAAATGCCAGATGCTGAATGATTCTTGTGCCAGTGGCTAATTTCATTCAAATGAATGCAAAAGAGGAAATGTGGGGTGTTTGGGGGTGTTATGAATGTGTTTCCTGTGACAAGGAGTCTTTTCTTGAAAAATCCCTGACCTTAATGGTGAGAAGGAAGGGAAAGTCTTCAGCTTGAAGAGAAGGATTTTTGGATTCTTCCTGAAAACAAGTAGAAAACCATCATTGATATAACAGAAATGGTTCTGCTCTGCTGGAAGCTACAGGTTTTGCTACAAGTTCTCACCTTGGGCTAAGCCAGTACTGGTTGAATTCACACCAGCAGCAGAAGTGGATGCTGTAATGAGGTCTCGTTCAAAGGAGAAGCCAGCCCCTACACCAACAGCTGGTGCTCATCTAGAGAGTATTTTAATGATAGCTCAAAAGCTGCAGTGACCTGAGATCAGACTGAGTTGATTGCACTGAAAAGAGTTTGCAGAACCAAGAGCAATGAAAGAAGATCTGGACATTTCAGACCACATGCTCTTGAATCAGTGAAAGCTGNCAAAAGCTGCAGTGACCTGAGATCAGACTGAGTTGATTGCACTGGAAAGAGTTTGAAGAACCAAGAGCAATGAAAGGAGAAGATCTGGATATTTCAGACCACGTGCTCTTGAACGAGTGAAAGCTTNTTCAGACCACATGCTCTTGAATCAGTGAAAGCTGGAGGCCCAGGGACAACCAAGTCCTGGGTGGGTTGAAACTTGGCAAGGCAAGAGGGAGCGGGTCTAGAGAGCAGCCTTCCTAAGGAGGAGCTCTGGCCTGGTAACTAGCTCCTCCTCTGCCCTTCCGTGTGCACACAGATGGGAACATTTGAGAGGGAGGTTTCTACCAGCTCAAGTTTTTACAAAGTTTTTTTTTCACTAATTTTGACTAAAGTTACTAATTTTTTTAAACTTCATATTTAGGTTATTCTTAGTCTCTCCCACTGGCACAATGAATTCCTCTCCATTTATGTAAATCCTGAGATATTGCACTGTTTTGACGGGAATGGATTTACTCCCTGACCTGAATTCTGACCTCATTTGGGCTGATCAGGTGCGCTTGCTACAGTTCTAAGAATACATTCAGAAATAAGGATCTTACAGGTAAAATTTTGTATGCAGTAATTAACTTTCTCCATCCATTTGGGTATTATGGGCTAAATTCTGTTTCCAAAGATATTACCTGGGCCAAGGTAAGTCTCAAGTATATTTGATATCCAGTAAAAATATAGTATGTCTGGACTAAAAAAAGAAAATATTTTCTATTTTATGTAAAGGGGACCTGAAGTCCTTGTGGAAGCACNCTGCCAGGAAGATGACTTTGAACCTTAAACTTTTGCTGCATTTAAAATGTAGTCGTCAGAAAATAAGCTCCTTCATTTAGCCTTCCAGGGTCAGTCATATTACTCTGAGCATTAGAAATAAGTTTTCTCTGACATAAGTCTCAAATTTACTTCAATGTAAAATGCAAAAGTCGGGATTTTTGGTTGGCTTGTCAACCAAATCAAAAAGTTGCAAACTGACTTCACAGAAAGGCTAAGGAAAATCAAATTAAAGCTTCTCTTTGGGAATAAACAGTGTGTGGTTTTTCTCAGTAGCCTTATTTAGCACACAAATGTAATTGAATTGCAACTGACTAATTGCACTTTATTTCTATAGACTATGAAAGGTTCCACTTGCCAAACTGTATCCTATGTGTGTTTACGCATATTTTAAGCAAAAGTTCTCAAGAAACATCAGAACACCCCCAAAGTGAATCTGTTCCTATTAAACTGTTCTCGCACTTCATCCTGTTCTAAATGACTTACAATTTTTTTTAAGCCAGGAGAGCAGTAATAAAGCTTTACGATGGGTATTTGCCAAACTTATTGATAGTGGTGCCTCAACAGGGATTCTACAGTGTCTTTTAGTTTTCATTATGTGGGTAAGGGAGCAGTAAAATTGCATCTGGAAACTATTTCACTTCAAATTTAAACTAAGGGACTTAGTAAATGGAGTAGACAACACAGTAAAGGAAGAAACCCAAAAGCAGTAAAGAGAAAAACCAGAAATCATTGCGATAATGTATCTTTTGCCTTTCAGATCACCTTTTATATAGAAAGGTAATGATGTTGGAATACAGCTATAACTTTTTCAAAATCAGTGGATCGATTCCCTCTGCATTACATGTCCCTAAAAGTCATTATAAAAATGCATAGGGAGGGCAAAGACTGCTCCTCTTCACATGAGAATGGACTTTTGCAGCTGAGTCAAGCCTAGATGGATCCTTATCTGTTGTCAAAATTCACACAGAGACCCTGTGAAAAGCTAGTCACATGTGCAACTTCTCTTCATATTATTAACTGGGGTGGAAAACCAGGAGAGAAGAGTGAAAGATATGACTGATGACGTTAAAGCTGGATGGGAGAAATCTCTTTGTTGCTGTGCATCAGTGTAGGAATAGCTGGGATGACTGCCTTTGAAAATGAACTGGCAAGGAAGACAACATATTTCCCTTTGCATCTGCTTATTTATTTTTTCCCCTGAAGAAAACACTGTTAGGAAATCTCAAGCAACTTTCATACTGCACAGCTAGCAGGAGCAACATCTACTGACATGGATTTGTACTCATGCACTTGACCAGTTCATGGGGGAATCTGCAATAGACATGCAGTTTTGCAGGCGTAAGGTTTGTGTGGTTCACCCATTGTATAAATCTTTTCAACTGCTTCATAACTAAGGATGATTAAAAATTTACACCCATTGTTTTAGAATTAG
Source organism: Himantopus leucocephalus (assembly GCA_003993805.1). NCBI lineage: Eukaryota > Metazoa > Chordata > Aves > Charadriiformes > Recurvirostridae > Himantopus > Himantopus leucocephalus. Next base: position 214,504,981 of record RSEF01000001.1, on the reverse strand, counting down.
GAATTAGATGCACAGCTGGAATGTTGTACTTGTACAACATTGTACTTGGAATTAGATATACAACTGAAAGGATGTCAAATGCCAAATATGCAATAGAAAAGATTATGAAGTGATAAGACTCTTTCAGACAATTGTTCAAAGGAACTTAGTCACGTGTTTGGATTCTGTTAGCATTAAGGGCACTCTGTGTTTTGCTGAACGGAAGTTGAAAATATGGGTCTTTGCTCCTGTGGTTCATATGGGTCTATGAGGTGAATTGGAAATTCTAGCTAAGAGCTGGAACTAACTATGATGAGGCCATGAAAGGAAAAGGTCTTCCAGTCCCAGTGAAATAACTTTGTATCATAGATGACTTGGGAGCTCTGTTTCTTATTCACATCTGCTATAGTTCTGCTATAGTATCTGCTTGTACTTCACAAATCTTTCAGGGGAAAGAATGACATAATCAAAAGCTTTTTTTTTTTTCCCCTGAGAAAGACCGTAACATGAAATTCCCAATCAATTTTTTGGAATCCTAGGTAGATTAGGTGAATTCTCAAAGGACAGGACACAAAGACTGAAAACAGATGTAAACACAGAATGAATTAAAATAAACTAAACACTGCAGCAGTCATGGAAACCTGGAAAGTGATTTGTCACCATCCTGTTTCCAAAAGCAAGTATTTACAAAAAGACTCCTTGGCAACAAGAAGACAATACTGAAGAGTAGGGATAGTTTTTTGAACCGTCAATGATGTTCATGAGAGACAATGCGTCATATTAAGGATGCAATCTGGACAACTATCCAGGGAAGATTCTTCTTTTTCCTTGGTGTTTTCCTGCAACATTTTTGTTGCGATGCAAAGAGAAAGCAGATGATATGTTCCTTTCCAAAAAGAACATGGAAAAAAAAGGAGAAGAGAATGAAGTCGGAGCCTACTTATGCATTGCCAATGGTTTGAATGGGCAGGGAAGCAATCTGCACCACAAAAATAACCAACAAAATGAATTTAAATGAGAGGGAGAAAATTGTGGCCTTAGGTCAGAATGAACTGTGCCAGTATAATTTTAGAGAAACCCTTCTTATGTTTCTCTCTGCCTGATCTCTTCTGTCTGGACTCCTTGTCATGAATATTCTGTTGTTCTGCTGATGATATTGTTGCGTACTTGTTCCGCTCAAACAGCTGAAAACAGACCTGTAGCAATATAGGACTCGAAAGACTTGGGAATGTCTCTAAGGGGCTAAACCAAAGGTCTATCATGGCACAAGAGAGTCCTTGTAGAAGAGTCTAAGCATATAACAGGCTTTCCTCAGTGCTCTCAAAAGAGCATTGGGTCTATCCAGCTGCACTGGGGCCGTGCAGCTGTAACAGAGCTTCCAGCATGCTCTGCTCAAAGTGCATTATGTTCACAGAGGAAATTTTGAATATATCCCCTTTTTTTTACGGATGTAGAGACTGGGGCACACACAGAGGTGTTAGAGTGAGAAAGTCTCTTACAAGCTTGCAGTGAGTGAATTGCAGCTCCTACCTTTATTTAATTCAAAGAGCCTGAATCCTGAGCTAAATTAAATGCTTACTAGGATGCTTGTTGCAAGGTCAACATTTGTGCTTGTCATGTACAATTCCATTTCATAAAACATGGTGAATGAAGCCTATGTATTTCTTGTTTCTTCTTTTGAACTTATTTTTGGCTGTTCTTATAAATGCAGATGGTTATCCTAATCTTACAAGACTTGATTTACTGTTTGATGCTCACCCCTCGTTGCATTATATGATCAATTTACTTGTTTGATCACTTACAGCCCATTTTCCAGAGCTTAATGGTTTCTCAATCTTTTTGTCCCCTGAACTAATAGAAAAGTGCATAAGAAGATATTATTTAGATGTCTGCATTTTTAAATGAATGCTGGAATAGAGAGTATTGTATGTCCAACCTATCATTATTATTTGCCATAAACTTACAGCTATTAGTCATATTACTACAGTGTTTGGCTAATATGGGAGTCCCAATGTGTAATCCCTTTACAAATACACAGTGAAAGACATGCCGAGTACCTTTACATACTAAATCACCATATCAGAGGTAAAGAAAGTAGTGGAGACTGGATCCAATAGATGTATCTACTGTAAAATGAAAGAAGGTCACAGCTGAAATTAAAATATTGTTTAACTGTTAATTGTTAACTGTTAACTCTCTGCTCCTGTTTTGGGCCATTTTGTTTACATCCCTTGAATACAAGACTTTGGGGAATGTTCAGACTGGTCACAAAAAAGTGATATGGACAAGAGTGCATCACTTTTGTTCCTTTGCTCCTCGACATTGGCCTTCAGCTTTATCTCAGGAAGCTTTGCACATTGAAGCACCCCTGCATGTCCTCATGCCATCCCCTCCAGGGAAAGCAGCGCGTTCCTTCACTTCACCGTGTTGGGCTGCAGCGCAGCCCACACATTCCTCAGGTACTGTGAACTGAAAAACCACTCCACATAAGGGAACTTTTTCTTTGGGTTGCAAAAGTTTGGGACACATTTCTGGCACTGAGGCCAGGCTACATTCCGAACTGTTGGGAATTGCTTAGGCAGTGGTATGGGAGTTCCATGCCAGGGACTGTTCTAGCAACTGAACAGTACACACAATTTAATTCTGGGGCTAAGGTTCATTATTTGACATTGTTTAATCTACCAGTGTAGGAATAGCCAGGGAATGACCTGGACCCAGCTCGGTGCTCTGCAACATGAACGCAGCCAGGCCACGTCACGAAGGCTCAGGCTCCTGGTCCTGTTCTGTTTAATGGTATAGAGGTAGCTTTCCAGCCCTGCTACTGGGTGATTCTGGGCACCTTCCAGCTGACTTCAAATTAGAAGGCATATGTTTATCTGCCTTACTGACTCTGTGTCCTGGGTCTGAATTTCCCATCTTCAGGTCCTTCTACCATCACAAGATGTCCTGAATCACTCATGATTTCCCTGGGTTTCTGCTTCAGAGTTGAAGAAGTCTCCCTCGCATTAGTGAAGGCATTTCAGTCCATTGTGATGTTACTTCACTGCACCCTTTTTTGGTGATCTGTGCCTGTTAACTGTCACGTGTCAGAAGTTTGACTGGAGAGCAAGGGAATTCACACCAGTATCTTCTGGTGAATCTACATCTCCTTGTTAGGTAACTGTAGGTTTTAGAACAGCTTTTCTATATTTATAAGTTGTTTATATTTTACAGGATGTAATTTTTATCATAGTCCAGTGTTTGTAACAACTCGGCTTCACGAAGCTGCATGTTCATTAATGCAATTGCTATACTGGGAGATATTCTACACAGCCCATTTCATACTGATGGGTTTCTTTTGATCTCATTTTGTATTAATCACCATTACTTTCTCTCCTCATCAGTTTTTCTCAATCCTTAAATTCCCTGATGCCCCAAATGTCTTAGTTATACTTGGTACTTTAGTGCTGGTGTGGAGATGTAAACTCCACTGGAAAAATTGGTTTTGGGTGACATGGGTATTACGCTAGCCAGCTAAAACAATTTGGTAAATATTTGTGCTATTGTAATGTTCAGTTATTCATGTCCTTAACTTTATAGGTCCATCCTAGGTGGTCTGAGAGGAATTTGCTCTCAGTCATTGTTTCTGTGTGTGCTGTGGAGCGAGATACAGATTGTTTTTATAAGAATATAGTATTGTCAGATTATTTAGGAAGAAGCACGAAGTTGCAAAACAACCAGTTAGAAATTGATTTACATCAGCAAGCACTGAATTTTCAAGCAAATTCTTCTGAGCTCCCTCTTTCAGACATGTCAGGTTTGGGGAGAACATCTTCATAAGTTGGTCAGAGGTCCCACTTTTCAAATCTTTTCAATCACTTGCTGGCATGCTTGGAAACAGCTTGGCAAGATTTAAACTGTTAGGAATGACTACCTATGTCTCCCATCTTCATCCAGTTGTTGTTGCTTGTAAATTGTAAGTAGACTATAAATATGTAATTGTAACAGATTTTTCACTTTGATATTCAAACAATCAAGCTTTCCACTAAAGAATAACACTACTTATAGCAATAAAACTAGAATTTTTAAAAAGGGTATTAAAATGAAAAGTCACATTTCTTCATTTAAAAATGTTGGGTTTTTTTTTTTCCAGGTATCTTTTTACATCTGGAATCACCCATCAAATGTGAACAATGGTTAACGATTGTTGGAAAAAGCCTTTTTAACCAAATAAACTATCCCTGTGTTTTTCTTTCCGTGATGATATTACCCAGCTCCAGTTGTGAGCGTTGGAAGGGAAGCCTGTTTCTGCTCTTTGTTTGCTGTACCAGCCACACCAGCATCCGACACCATGGCTTGGGCACTGAGGCATTATGGTGACACAACCACTGCTAATCCAGCGTTTGAATTCTTTGTCTCATTTGAGGGCAAAGCTGGGCATCAGGATAAAGGAGCCCAAAGATACCAGGGCACAATGCCTATCAGCAGGAATGCATCTTCTGCTGGAAAACAAGGTCACCGATCTGTCATCCCTGTCACTGGCACTAGGGGCTGGCAAGCATTGCCATCAGTCCCTGTGCTATCTGCAGACCCACTTTCCTCCATTCATCATCTTTTGTAAATGTAAATTATGTGCAATTGTTTCTGATTTGGGATTGACTTACTGAAATGTGTTAACCGGCAGAGTGACACGCAGCAAATAATAAGCAGATGATGAGCTTTTGGGTATAAACTTTATGAAATATGAATATTCATGCTAGTGTTTATGAAACACTCAGGAGCTGAATTTCCCCTGCCATCTAGAAGATGTGTAAATACTTCATATGGTTGTGAATGCATTTTCTTATTGCTTTTACTTTTTCCTTAAGATCATCTCCGTGTTCTGTATGCTGAACATAAAACCTCAAATACATTTTGATAGCGAAAATATTTGTTTCAGTTAATGAAAATCTCTCATGTGGGCTGTTATTTCCTGTTAAAAGTGGGATGCCTTTTATAACTTGAAGGTGGTATTAGATTTTTAATTACATGTTGTTGTGTAGTACTACTTAAATAGAACTTGAGAAAGAATTCTTGTGTTGAGAATAAGTGAAATTTAATGCATGGGTTCCATTTAATTAGACATTTTCTGCTTTAATAGTTGAATTCCCTACCCAAATTTCATTTCCATAACCAAGCCCTATTTAGACTGTTGACATACTGTTACTTCATCAAACATTCATTGCAACCTTTGCTTTCCAAAATTCTCATTACTCTAAGATTAATTGAGAATATTTGCATAATGCCAAAAGACAATGAAGTTTCTCATGAAGCGATCCACGCCACCACCACCACCTCCAGTTTTAGTAGTCTAATGAGTAAAGTCAGTGAGTAAGATTCAACAGTTGAAACAGCACTGTTACTGTGGGTTTTACAAACGGCGACAGAAAATATTGAAAATATGGTTAATGCAGTGAAAAATATGTCCTGTAAAAGCCTCATTTCTTTCTTTGTTACTCAAATACATTACGTGAAAGATCCTTCCCTAAAAGCTGTTGTCAAATGTATCCACTAAAAATTACTTAAAGTTTTGAGTTCACCATCAGTGAGGATAAAGCTTTTTAACCATCACATTTATAAAGACTCTCACAAGATTATTTTACAATTTTACGTAAAACAGTTCTGGATAAGGCAGCGATTTGGGGCAGGAATAAGGAGTTCTGCTGCTGTATCTCATGGCTGGTGAGACACTGGAAAAAGTTGCCCAGGGAAGTTGTGGATGCCCCATCCCTGGAGGTGTTCAAGGCCAGGCTGGATGGGGCTTTGAGCAACCTGGTCTGGTGGGAGGTGTCCCTGCCCATGGCAGGGGGGTTGGAATGAGATGATATTTAAGGTCTTTTCCAACCTAAACCATTCTGTGATTCTATGATTCTATCACTCTGTGTTCTTACCAGTAGAGCTAAGGTCCTGTCTACTGCTGTGCACAGGTTAATTATACCAGCAGTTGTCTCTTTCTGGATACTTGGATTGTAACTGGAGATGTGGGATTGTACAAATGCCATGTCAAGTATGAAAAAGAACCTGTCATATGTACAAAAGGGGAAAGGGAAAAAGCAGGAATGAGACATAGAAAGTGCTCCTCCCCCCCTTAAATTATCATGAAAGAACATGGAAATAAGTTTTGACTTGAAGCAGGGAGACTCGTTTTCTGCATGTCGTGATTTAGGCCGAATCAGCTACTGGGGACGTGGGGAACACCAGATGGGACTGACAGATGCTCCCCCCTACACCTCTTCTGAGAGAGAGGCAGAGGAGGGAAAAAGAGACTTAGGAGTTTAGAAGGAACTAAACCACTTTAATGAAATATTAATAATAAAATAAAAAGGGAATAATGAAATATATACAAAACCGTATCAGGCTCCCAGGATGATAATCACCGGCTGGCACTGGGGAAGTCCCAGACTGGACTCAGTGATGGACGGGAACTGGATTCCGGATCTGGATTCCGGATCAGGATCAAAGGTAGATGAACAGACAGAGTCCTCCTCAGACGCTGGCCATTGAAGAAAGTGGCTGACCCTTTGATCCCTCAGCTTTTATCCTGAGCATGAGGCAGATGGGATGGAATACCCTGTTGGTCAGTTTTGGGTCACCTGTCCTGTCCGCTCCTCCCCGCAGGTGGGACCCCTCTACGCTTTTCTGCTTCCGACTGTCCAACAGGGCAAACAACAAAGTGAGCTGCCCTTGGCTGTTAGAGAAATCAGTATAAGGAAGAGCCTCTTCGCATACCATGCCTGGGCATCAGCTCNATCAGCTATAAACATTGGTCTGATCACTCTGCAAAATATGCTGTTAATTTCAGTAGTTAGTAGCGGCCCAGCTAAGAAGCAAAGTTACTGAAAAAAATTGTTCCTGTTTTACCTCAAACCAGGACACTGCACAACTGCCCTGAACTGAAGTCAGATGTGTAAATGGTGGAGGAGGGAATGGTACTCGCCCCCATAAAATTTTCTAAGATCATCAGGAACATGGAAATTAAAGCTTTTTCAGAATTAAGAACCATCTGCATCCTGGATTATGGTCTTAATTGTCTTAACTCCTTGAGCAGGTACTTGGCTGTTTCAGAAAACTCTTTCAATGTCTTGTGCAGTGCTGGGTTATGGGATAACAGTGCTCATGGACCCACTTTTTGCATTGAAAAATGACCATGGAGCTCTTTTAACACAAGCAATAGGCGAAGAGGCTAATTCATATCTGTAAGAAACTGAAAGTGTTCTTTAAGAGATCACTGATATGTTGGTAGCACTTAAAGTTTTCTGTTTCACTATCACTGGAGGTTTTCACTATGGTCAGCTTTTAGTCATGTAGTAAGAATCAGTTTTGTTTCATATTAGGATAATAGAGGGAGAACGTTTCTAAGTAGAGGTATATTTGGGGGAGATTGCAGAAAATATTACTGTCTGAAATACAAACCATCCATCTTGTGAGCTGTCCTAGTAGGCTCTAAAGAAAAGAAGACACCATATTTAGCCCCCAGAAATCTAACGTTCTCTCCTTTCCTTCCTATTTTATTTTTAATCCTGTTTCAAATCTTCAGAATAATCTATTCTCCATCCTTTTATTCTACACAAGGAAATTCTTTGACCTGTGCTTCTCTGACTCCATCTTTTGATCCTTCTTTCACAGGCATTTCTAGAGCTGTAACATGCTCAGGAAGGATATTCAGCAAGTAACTAGTCAGTACCAACACACACTCTCTCTCTCTCTATTTATATATATGCATACACACACACACTTATATACCAAGTAGCAGCCGTAAAACAAATTAAATACTGTACTTCTTTTTTTTCTTCTTTTTTTTTCCAGAAAAGGCATAAGCAGCGTGTGGAACTCATTGCCACAGGATATTGTTGCAGAAGCTGTAAATGTATTTCAAAATGGAACAGGAAAATAAACTGTAGAGACTGAGATTTTCTGGGACTATTAAGCATTGTGTTGAACGCAACTTCTCTCTCAAAGCTCCTTAACAGTTTTTAGAGAGAGACCACATCTTAGGCCTCAGCTGCAGAGCACCTGAAGTGCTGTGAGTGCTCTATGAGCATTATTTCTGGAAAAGAACATCAATAACTAATTGCATTGGAAGCTCTCACTGCTTCTACACAGAGAGCGACCCCTCCGAGGAGGGGGCTGGCAGCGTGCTTGGTTTTCCCGGGATGTAATGTTTACAGAAGATTCTTTGAGATGTTGCTGCCTTTGAGCGTGTGACACTGTCACATGCTCACTGAGAAATTTATATAGACATGAACAGTAGGGAACAAAAGTGTTTCTCTTAAGCCTGAAAATAGCTAAACCGCACTGTTATGTATGTGGGAAGGTTATATAAGGTTCCTTTACAAAGTCCATGTTAAGCCATGTTTTTCCCTCTATCTGAAAGTATCCCACACAAAACAAGTACCTGGTGAAACACCCACGACATTCCTAATGTTTTTGCTACTCATATTTATGTAATGGAAGCCAAATGATTGCTGTCAGGGCAAAGGGGTGCTGAGAGGACACGGTGTGCCAGCTCCAAAGAAAAAGACTGCAGCCTTCTTCTTGGTTGGACATAATGACAACCACGTGGCCGGCGGGATGTGAAGCTCGAGGCCACCTACACTAATAAAAGGTCAATTGCTTGTCTATAAAATTCCTTTCGATACTATGGCTTTCACTCTTGCTGCTTTCTGTGCATTTTCAGAAGACAAGACTGATGATGCAACATATAATGTAAATCAGTGGGCTGCCAGGAGAGAGCTTCATGCATTTACATGCGATAAAGCACTGTATTTCTCCTTCAGCAGCTGTTCAAAGAGAATCTGATCTCTCTTGCACTGGCAGAAGTCCTAGGCATCACTGCACAATTGCAGCACTCTGGAATGTGAAAATCTCTGGTTCTTGTAGCAGATAGAAAGGGTTGAAGAAGAAGTACAAGGGTGGGGGAATGAGAACAGAAAAGAATTAAAGAACAGTAGTGCCAGTGAAACATTTTGAGCAGCAATTAGCACAGATAAGAGAGTGGCTGATGCATGTCTTCCAGATTTTGGCGCGAAATGGCTGCACGACTTTGTCTAGTACTTTCACCTGGATAACCAGTGTAAGAAACAGCTTGCAGAGCTGTCATTCAGCAAGCTGAACCTTGACTCTGCATTTTGTTGCCTCATTACAAAGCCCCAGCATCCTTCACCGTGCGCTTTGGACCTTAAGCTTGTCAGTAAGTGAAAGGTTTCTGTGATTCTGTAATAGCTGAGATAATCTGTCTTAAGAGTTAAGCTTTTTAAAGGTATCTATGTCAATTGTTGATTTATAATTTATATTAGTTTCACTGATGGCATCTGAACAGTTTTACTTTACATTCCAGATTAATTTAGGCTGAATCTATCTTATGCTTCAACTCACACAGGCATGTTGAGGAGAAATGAGTATATTTATTCCTGTCCTAGTGTTACCTAGTGCAAAATGTTATATTTTGCTTTACTGAGCCCCAAAAGAGTTGGCTAATGCTGTTGAGAACACTTGTCTGCTCTGAAAGCAGATGCACAACCCTCCTTAGTGGCAGCTTGTAGAAAAGGGTAATTGCACACTCTTCCTTCATTTTGGGTTAACAATAAAATGGGCATTGCAGAATGTGCCACCTCAGGGTTACCTCAGCACCACTAGGCTATTCGTGGAATCACAGAATTGTCAGGGTTGGAAGGAACCTTTGGAGATCATCTAGTCCAGCTGTCCTGGAATGAGCAGGGTCATCTTCAACTAGATCACCAGTGTTGTTTGATAAATGACACTTGATAAATGACACTTTTTTTTTCCTTACCTGCCCACTATCCTTGGAAGTGTTCAAGGCCAGGCTGGATGGGGCTTGGAGCAACCTGGTCTAGTGGTAGGTGTCCCTGCCTGTGGCAGGGGGGTTGGAACCAGGTGGTCTTTATGTTCCCTTCCAACCTAAACCATTCCATGATTCTATCATTCTATCATTCTATACCTAAGCAAATCTGTGCAATAAACAGGTTTTCAGTTGTGTCCCCAAAGAACTGTCTTCCTTCTGCTTCCTTTATTTCCTGCTTGTCCCTAAAACAAATTGCAGAAACTATGCAAACCAAAAGGAAATAATACATATTTGATAACTTGCTGATATGACAAAGAAATGATAATTTGCCACAAGGCTGGTGTTAGTATCCCTCGATGCAGAAATGTTGGAACTGAGCCAGAGTTAATAGCAGCACAATGACAGGCAGTGTAACTTGATAAATGACAGATTTCTCCCTACCTATCTGGTCTCAGAGGACCTCTCTCTGCAATAAGCGTATGCCTTCTAACTCCCTCCCATCATGGGTATGGCAATAAAGTTTGCAACTGAAAATGTACTACAGCTTCTCCTCCCGGCCCTCCCTCCACCTACTTTCCTCCACCTTTCCACATAGCTTAATTATTTAAGCCCAAGGCTCCTTCGCATGGTTCCTGCCAAAGGTAGCTGTTTGCTAAATTGAAAAGCTGGAGGAAAAGTTTTGAGATTAAAATAATTCCTGTGTTCCTGTAGAAGTGACTCAAGAGTGGTGTGGAGCTACCTTGTCTGACCTCTCCCGTGATGGATTCATTAATCTCACTGAAGGTGCCAGAAGATCAGCTAACTGCTTTTCCTATTTGGCTGCCCCCAGATGGCATTTCTGAGGAAACAGGGAAGATTGGATGGAAGATATGACTTGAATTTCAACAGCCCATTGCTGCTCCAGAGTATTTAGTCTAAGAAAAAGACAGAAGATACCTCAGTCTATTTTGAAATCATGCATGAAAAGCATCTGGAAGAACATACAAACTCTTCCTTAATTGATTGAGACGTGACCTTCAGCCATGGGAGAAACCACGCTGTACGCTGCATTGTACAGAGCTTTCATTAACACTAATGTGCTCTTTAAAATAACCGACTTAGTTCTTCTGTACTCTTAGGTGAGAAAAAGATGCACAAAAATACTGTTAAAATCCTTCAAGGTTTAAGAGTCTGGATTATTTCTGTGACAACCTGATACAACTGCCTAAAGCCAATCTGTCAGAGACCAACCTTAGCCCAGCCTTCAGGGCAGTATGGCAGTGTGATTCCTGTTGCTTCCCATGATGCACATCTGCCTCAAAATATTACTTTATGGGCCTGAACACTTCACTGGTTAACGTGCAATGCTGCTATGTATTTCAGTTAGAAGCCTCTTTGGCACCTGCTCTCTAGTGTGTCAAAAATAGGCATTCATAGTCAAGCTAGGGAAATGGCCTGTGCCCAGAGTAAGGGAAGCTCCTGTACAGTTCATAGGATTTTCTCCCATGAAAAGATTTTAAGATGGGACCCTAAATCTGTGTATTTGACTACAGGGAATTCGACTGCTTTTAATCTCATGGATTTGGTTACTGTGTTGTCTGAACCCACAGTTTAGAACCAGATAAGGGTGTGAAGATTTCTCCATCATTAACTTTGGTTCTTCAGAGCAGTAGAAGGATCGTGCCTGACACAAACACACATGGACAAGCATTGGGCTCTGCAAGGAAGGAGGAGCTCTGCAGAGCTCCCTGTACAGAGAAGCATCCTTACATATTTGTTTGGGGACAGCTTATGAAGAGATCTAACTATCATACCAAGGATTTTGTGGGCACTGCGCTGACATCTATACTGCTACCTAAAGAAGGATAAGAATCAGGGAATAAGTAGTAAGTGATGTGGATGATTACAGGTCCAGGGTGTGAGTTTGCCCCATTACACTCATTAATTTAGCAATATGCACATGACTGGTGAGAGCTAGTCCATGCCCAAAGGCCAAGAGAATGAACAGGTAAGACAAACATATGGTGGGGTCCAAGGAGCAGAGGGAACAAGCTGAGTGAAAAGGGTGTCTGGAAATAGTCTCCTAGTGTCATGGGCTTGATTCATGCTGTCTTTCCTTCTGGATGTGTTGAATGAACAGCACAAACAGAGAGAGAATAGAAATGGAGTCTTGGGAGAGGGTCCAAATGGAGGGTGAAAGGATGTGGGAGAGAAGCAGCAATGGCGCATGTGGATCAACCATTTCACTGGCCTGGTGAAGGGAAACTTCAGAGGCAAGGGTGGAGGAGTAAAGCTGAGGATACTATTCATTAGTGAACTTTTTTGGGGGGGCTTTTTGGCTTTGGCCCTTTTTTTTTTTTCCTATTTTCTTCCAAAATGCAGAAAGAGCAGAAGCTGTTCTGTTCTCCTGGATCACTGCCCTTAGACAGGGCAGTTTCCCAAGGGTTTTTTGGTCTAAGGAAGTGCCAAATAGCTAAGCTGAGCTTTACAGGACAGCTGGGCAAGAACAGAGATGGGACTGTAAACTGCAGCTTCTATTTCCTGAGGAAATCTTTAACCACTAAGATGGCCTTGTGTACGGATTTAAGGTCTCTGCCTTTCTTCTTATAAGACTGTTCTTTATATTAACTGAGGTGGTGAGAGGAAGACAACACAAGAATGTTCAAGACATTTTGTTTTGTCTTCTAAACACAGAATTATGACACTTAATTACTGACTATAGTATCAGAGCCAATGTGGGATCTCTTTGTCTTATAATTTTACTATTCATTCCAGTCTTCCCATATTGTGGGTTGTCTGTTTTATTTTACAACCTACATTGGGATAAATCATCTCTAAAAATACCCTTTTTTCTTCATCAGCTGTAACAGGGGCTCTAGTGACTGGTTCAGAAGGATGAAGACATCTACATGGATCTCAGATTAATCCTTCCTCTCAACCATTGGTTTATCCTCTAAGCCTACAGTTAAAAAAAAACTGGACTAAATGCTAACCAATCCCAACTTCTTTCACAACCTCCACATTGCGTGACACTTCATTAACCTGCTCAGCCCATGGGTACTGAATAAATTCGAGTGCTTCCAGACTTCCTCTGAACCAACAAATGTGGGCTGAGACCCTTAGATTGTGTGCTAAAAAGTAAATGTTTCATCTGATTTCAGCTTTAAAGAAAACATACCTTGTCATCAGATGTGACATGTTCTGTGAAGCTATTGCTTCAGTAATATGAATTTATCAATCTTTTTAAACGGAGTGTGCTTTGTAAAGAGAGGTGATAACTTTCATTAGATGAAAAGCTACAGCTGGAAGACATGGACCGTCTTGTAATAAGTAAGTTTGTCCTTTTTTTCCATGCATTGATATAAAAACCTCCTGTCTTTGCAAACGTAGCCACTTTTATACNGAGAGGTGATAACTTTCATTAGATGAAAAGCTACAGCTGGAAGAAATGGACCATCTTGTAATAAGTAAGTTTGTCCTTTTTTTCCATGCATTGAGGTAAAAATCTCCTGTCTTTGCAAACGTAGCTGCTTTTATATCCGCCATAGCTATCATCACTCTTGCTTTGTAGGTTTCTTTTCAAAGTAAGTGGGTCCTGTTTACTTTTAAGTTAGCAGACTTTATTCTAGCTAGTCTTTCTCTCTGAGACAAAATGTCCAGGAGGATTTGCATTACTTACGCCCATATGGGCGGAAAACTGTTTCTTTTTTTCACTTGATTGACCACACAGCTTTTCAAATCAACATAATTCTTCTTGTTACAGGAAGTTAAGCCACCATAAGTATTAGCCTATAGCATTGTAGTCACACCGATACAATTCATCATATGCCTAGTTTTACACTGAAATGCATGACTCTTCTCAACTGTTACCCTGGAATTAGAAAAGGCACTTTTACTTTGGTTCCAGTATCCACATTACAATTTATGTCCTTAAACTGTTAGTCGTATAATTGCACTTGTACCACCTTTCTGCTTAATTTCTCTGTACCGATAAAATTCTAGCCTGACCTGAACAAGATATAATGTGGAGACAGTTAGCTCAGTATAAAAGAAGACCAGTTATTCTGATTTCCAAGACTAGTTTTCTTGACAATGTCATTAAGACATGCTATTTGATTCTAACTTAATTGACTCTGTTATGTATTCATGGTGTAGTTTTTTTCTATTTGATAGTAATAAAAAACAAAGTCTAGTTAAACCAGTGTGCTGATCTTTGAAAAAAAATCATGTGCGTGTGCGTGTACATGCGCGTGTACATGTGTGAGTTGCAAAAGTAGACATAATTTCAAATATTTCAGGTAGTACAACATCTTGACAAGATCTGATGGATTTACTATTCCTCTTTAAAGGAGGTTATTCAACTTAAGCACCACCTTTTTCAATATGCTTTTAAGGTTCATCCTAATGGAAATAATAATACTGAATAGCTGGATAGCAATTCACATATTCAAAGCACTGTGCAAACATTAACTAGTACAGTTACACAACATCTAAATAACTATAATACTGGCTGTCAAGGCAATGAAGAAGCAGACAAATGCAGAGCACTGCACGCGGTTCTGGAATGGATTCTGCAGAGAGGCGGGAAGGAGTGAGATCCCTCCCAACAGAGTGGGGTTTGGCGTGCCAGTGTGCTCCAGGTTTGCATTGTTCTGTTTCAGCCACCTGCGATGCTATGTTTAAAGTGTTAATTAGCAGGTAGCAGATGCTGATCCTTTGCCAATTCTGTCTTGGAAGTGTTCTTTGTACTGTACATCAAAATATAATGATGCTGAGTCTGGGTTTCCGATGACTGGTTTCCTATTGAACATCTGGGTATAATTCTGGGTACTGATATTTTCAGAAGTTTTTTTCTTTAATTTCCCTTATATTTTTCCTCTGTTGTTGTGATTTTTTAAAACAAGCTGCTGACAAGAATGCAGAAAAAAACTGATTTGGTGTCTTGGGTGATGGCATTCTGTCATTGTCATCTTTATGTTTTAGCCGGTTTATGGCAATAACAGCAGAATATGCTGACGAATTTATTGAAGTGCTTGAAAGATACAGTTGGAGACATTTAATTCTTTGCAGCCTTCTGTTAATTTCCTGGTTTAGAAATCAGTGCTGCTGAGGTCTGTTAAACAGTAGCAGAGTTTGCAATGAAGCCCTCTGTTCCTCAGTGACGCCATCTGTAAGCACATTACTGCTGGTTACAAACATACTATTTTATTCACTATACCTTGAATGAATGAGAAAGTAATCTATTTTCCTGCATCTATGGCTGTACTTGACTCCTTGTGGCCTTGCCTGGTATATTATACTGCAATAATAAACCAATCTGGAGGTGCTAAAAGCATTGAACGTTATTTCAGTTTTATTCTAAACTGGGAAGAATGGGTCCAGACCTTTGACCTTCAAGTGCAAGGAAAAGCTTTTCTTTACAGCATTAATGTTCATACTTAGCAATACAACTTCCTCCATTTATGTGTCATCTTTCATTGTAAATGTTCAAAAGTGGTGTATGAACGTGACTGTGCACACAATTTATGAACGGATCACTTCACACATGGCTGAAAGAAAGCAGCAGTTTCTGGGAGATGTGCAAGCGCTCCGTAGTGAATAGCATTCTGCAGAGCAATTCGGGGTATATCGAATTGATACTCCTTTGCCTGTGAAAAGTAACATGTCTTTAAAGATCATGTGTATGGTAGTTCTGGTTTTACAATTCATTTAAAAACACGTACCTGAGAACAGACCAGCATTCCTAGTACATTGTGACCTTGGTTTGTCTCATTAGTAAATATGATTAGTAAAAATCTATTAGTAAAAATTGCTAACAACTGGTTGATTTCTATTGTTCCTCTCTGCAATGGTTTTGCTTCCCATTGCAGAACTGAAGATTTTATGCTTTTGAACGCAGTGTTGAAGTATCTATGTGTATGCACTAATAGGAGAGCAAAAGGAAACGCAGAAAATTGTGTTTAAATTTTGTTTCTGAACATTGATTTCCTACATCTTGAGAGTAATTCTGTCAGATTCCAGTGATCTGTGATGTTTTGTGAAGCCTTTTGGTGAAGCTGACATTCAAATTCGTTTTACCCCTTGATGACTTCACTGGGTTTGGAAAAACTCAGCTTCTGTCTTGATGTAATGCTGTCACCATCATTTGCATCTCCAAAGTCACATTTGTGCCTTCACAGAACATGCCTCTTTTGAAATCTGTAATAACGAAGTATTTCTAGGTTTCTCGTTAAAAACCAGCAGATGTCGTAGTTTCTCCAAAAAGAGCCGGTTTCTCCCCAGTCCTCTGAAACTGCAGCAACTCCTTAGGTATTTGTGTGCAGTACTTCACACAGCAAAAATTCTGTGTTAGGTAAGTTATTGTTGAGCAACATGCTCCAACCGTTGGATCTTTTACCTTCTCTCACTTTTAGGTAGAATACATTAGTATGAAAATATCCTTGTTTTACTTGCTGAAACATAGGGAAGATGTTGCTGTGATGCTTAACACCCAAGGACCGTGTGGCACTCTCTCAGGTTGATTACTGTATGAAGGCATTTTCTAAATTTTATTGCCACTGTCGCTCCATTCAGTCATATGTTTGATGTCTGAGCTCTCTTTTTTGTTGCTGCTTTGATGTCTGTCCAAAATGGTTAAATGGATTCAAGTTAATGAGATGCTGCACTAAGGGAATTAAGTAAATACTTTTGTAATGAAAGCATAACTGATGGAATGTGCCTGCTAGTTAAATCAACTAAAATTGGACTTACCTAACTTTAGCTACTTAAAAATTTGATAGTTTGTCTGAGGAAGCTGTCATGCCTTCCTCTGCAGTTAAGGGAGAAAAGTAAACACGTCCAAGGGCCATTTCGTCTCTTCCTTAGATTAGTGTCGGAAAATTGTCCTCTGGAGATACCTGAATCTCTCTATTAAGTGTAGAAGGAACCTAAATGGCTGTTTCAACCTTGATGATTAGTTTGAAGATGGTTGGAATTAGGTGATCTTAATAGGCACAATGAATCAAGCCCAGCCTACTTATTTTTTCTGTGTTTAAAAACAACAGGAGAGTTGTATTCTTGGTCTCCATCAGCAGTAGTTAAAGAGACAATATTCATCCTATTGCAGCTATGTACATACTTGTGGCTCTTGTTGGAATAGTACCAAAACTCCTGCAAATAATGACTGGCATTTTCCTTGCACTGTCACTGGTCAGGGGAAGGTGATCAGGATTCCTTTTTTTCAGGTACAGAATTCAAGTGCAGCAACTATTTGTGCAATCAGCCGCATCATAACTGGTGCAGCAAGGATTAGTCCTGGAGTCTAAAGCACAAGATCCTGCAGCCTGCAGTAAAAGTAATCTGCTCTGTGGGGGTTGGTGAAGGGAGGGAAAGCAAAAAGAAAGGTGAAAAAAAATGTCAATGGGAGCAGAGAGCTGCCTTCCTTCGAACAGTCTGCTGGGGGGTTTCTCACACAGAAGGGCTGTGGGCCAGCTGGGCCAGCTGGATCAGTATGGACCTGCTGAGCTCTCATGGTGAAGAGCTCATCCAAAGTGAATCCTTATCTGTATGCATCCT
This sequence comes from Himantopus leucocephalus, assembly GCA_003993805.1. NCBI lineage: Eukaryota > Metazoa > Chordata > Aves > Charadriiformes > Recurvirostridae > Himantopus > Himantopus leucocephalus. The sequence continues at coordinate 214,487,649 of RSEF01000001.1, read as the reverse complement.
TACATTTACACTAAAGAAAACAAAACAAAAAAGCCTAGTGGAGATATAATTTAGCTTAAAAAAAAATAAATAAAATTGAGTAAGTGCTGATTTTTAGCTTTTGTGATTAATATTAGCAGGAGGAAAGAGTGAGGTACACTTAACATTAGCTGCCTAATATTTAGGCATGCAGACTGAACTGGCTGGCTCAGCTCTCTCTATACCCAATCAAGAAAGAGCAAGGGCTAAACAGGAGTCTGTATTCGGATGGAATAAATTGTCATCTCCCTCCCTTACCTATGAAGACAACCTATATAAGTAGCTTGACAGCTAATGTTGGATAAGATGAATCCCATGCAAAAAATAGATGGGAAGTCATCAAAAAAATAACAATATTTAAAGAAATCTAAATGTTGAAATAAGCATATGCATACAGCATATTTGTATACTCAGGATCAGAAAGAACTTGGCAATTTGAGCTTGTAGGGGGCTAATGCAGATAAACAGGCAAAATAATAATGAAGATGCATGCTCTGTAATAGGCTGGAATAATGAAGATACATGCTCTACAGCAGACTGGAATAACGGAAGAGGCTTCCAGCCTGTGGGATGCCAGGAGATAAGAAGTCTAGAGCAGAGCTAAGCTGGGATGTCTTGTTCCTCAGAAAGTGCCATATGACAGGCTGGGATTTCTTCCCATTCACACTTCAGACAGCCATAAAAAGGGAGGCTGCAACTGGGGGGGCAAATTGTGTTCATTAAAAAAATTCCTGGCACCTTTTCCAATCAATACTCAAAATACGGATGTCTGCCTTGAAAAAAAAAGAAATAATTTCAGAACAGAAATTAGGAGAATTTGTTGTGAAATGAGTCAGGGAAACAGCTTGACCTCAGTCAGGAAGAGGCTCTGTGCACTGCGTGGACCCATCAAAACATGTGCGGTATTAAATATAGCTCCTCCTGACATTCAAAATTGCCTACTACTGATCTGCTTCTAGCTGAGAAATGACGGCACTGCTGGTGTAGCTGAGTCAAATGGTTACTGCTAGCATGTTTCTTCTTGACAGAATCAGCCCGTATTAAGTTCACAACACTTTCTGCAGAACTGAGGGCGTTTCGTAATTTTTTAATTAGATTTCTAAGCTCGATTATTTTGAATCTGTTAACAGTCCCTCTTGCTTCAGCAGTGGAGGAAGGCAGGCATCTTACATTTCTGTGTCTCTTTAAATTTTAACTTCTGAGTGAATGCTGCTGGCTCAGTTCTGCAGATGTGGGAATTGGAGCTGGGTAAAGTGGAGCAGTTCAGCCAGTCAGGCTTGGACCTGCTGGACTGTGTACGGGCCTAGCACTGAGATGTCTTTTCCAGCTATGGTTTTGGTGCTTATCTGCTGCATCGCGTTGGTTCTGTCAGTCAATAAAGTGCATTTCTTCATCTGGAAGCTGGTGGTAAAAGTGGGGTTGCTATGCAGCCTGGTTGGGACAGGGAAGAAGATGGGATGGGATGGGATGGGATGGGATGGGATGGGATGGGATGGGATGGGATGGGATGGGGTGCGGTGGGGTGGGATCTGCTCCCCCTGCTCCATCTCAGCAGCTGTGGATGTACATGAAGGGGAGGACAGGGTTATGGGGTACAAGTGGTGGTGTGTGATGGGGAGTGGGAATTGTCATTGCAAGGGAAAAAGGGGGCAAGTGGAGAGAGAAGACATGGAGCAGTGATGCTACCCTGACCCGCAACAGCCTTGCACCTCCGTAGCTGTCACCTCTCATCCCACAAAGCAGGAGCGTGGGGCATGGGGAAGCAGAGGGAAACACAGCACCTGGCTTGCTGCCCCAACCAGCTGCAGCTTCACTGATCTGAAGTTGGCCCTGGAGTCAAGGGCAAGTGTCCTGGGCTTGAGGCCTGCTGCTAAGGACATATATTGCAGTTTGGGATAAAAGCGGGTTCTCAGTATTGCTAAATAAAAGAATTTTAGCTGTGTGAACCTCACCCAAGAGACTTAGGGTCTGGAGTCAGTAACAGAGAGATGCAGAAGAACAGGGGAAGCCCCGTAGTGTCTTCTATAGTCCAGGCAAATTGTCCTGGTTCAAAGTCAGAGGCAAGACATTTACATTTTTTTATCCCTCTGCCCCACAGAGAACAGTGATGTATAAAACATTTCAGTACTCAAAGCTAAGGAAATCCAAGTGATGACCTGGCAAAAGTCATGTTTCCAGCATGGCTTTGCACTAGAAGTGCAGTCTTTGGGGTGCCAGAGCACCTCCTTTCTTCACAGCTGAGGGTGACACTTCTCATCCCTCCCTTTCTACTCCTCAGAGAAATTCTGGGTCAGTGCCACATCCTTCCACTTCTGCAGCTTTCCCTGGAGTGCCTGACTTTCTCTTCCTTCTTCTTCCACTGAAACAGTCGGTTGTGATTACCAAAGATGGTTAGCAGGAAATATTGGGACAAGATGTGAAAAACCCTTACTGAGAAAGGATTCATCCCTGCTGCCAACAGAAGGTATAGAAAGTTTGACCAGATTATGACAAAAAAACATTCTTTTAAATGTCACTGATGGAACCAGATATGTACGGGTGATATTTTCCTAGACTGCTGAAAAAGGAGGCTGGTGTGCTATAGTTTGATATTAGCAGGTCTGGTTTGCGCATCACCTCCTACATTCCTTCTGAAATAACATTGCTTGAAATCTTATTTGGAGAGTGAGGTCTATTTTGTATAGATTGTTATTTAAAATATTGTGGTCTGCAAAGAAATACTTCTCTCTTCAGCATTTCTACACTGGTTGGCCAATGTTTACTCTATTGTTCCATTTCTTAATCTCATTTTAATGCCAGGATTTTCAAAATAAGTTCCCTGAAGTTGGAAGCTTAGTCACATCAACTGACTGACTCCTCAAGTACTATCCACCCAGTTGGAGGTACATTCAGCAGTTCTACATTTGTGGCATCTGACAGTGGCTATAAGAAGAGATGCAACTTATTGTTACTATAATAGAGGTGAAAAGTTAAATAAAAAATTAGGCTGATTTATGAATCACCAACGTAAGTGAGCTAACCATCAAGACTGGAGGCAGCCTGGGCTGCAGTGATCATGCACTGGTAGACTTTGCAGTCCAGAGGGATATGGGTCAGGCAAAGAGTAAAGGCAGGACCCTGAATTTTAGGAAAGCAAAATTCCAGATCTTCAAGGAGTCGGTCAATAAGACCTGCTGGGAAACTGCCCTCAGGGACAAGGAAGAAGAACAGACCTGGCAGATCTTTAAGGATACTTTCCACAAAGTG
>RSEF01000001.1:214466434-214484285 GCA_003993805.1 Himantopus leucocephalus | reverse complement strand
ACTGGGATCCTATCAGTCCTGTTGAGGAAGGGTCACCCTTCAGGTACAACAGTGATTCACCTTTATTTCAGAGCACAGAGATACCTGTGCATACCACCTATGAAATGGAAATCCCAGATTCAACTCTTTTCTCAAGTAACTTTGATATCTACACATAGTATGATTTCTAAAGAGCACACAACTGGTAAAAGCTATCAGACTGATACCCTGCCCAGCTTTTCGTTAGCCTTTTCTTAACCCATAGGGCAGCTGCAGGCACAGGTGTTCCTCTCAGGCAGTACCCATAACTTCAGCCATAATTGCAGATATATTCTGAAAAAAAGTAAAAGTAAAGTTCGTGGTTCAGCCCATTAGTATTGCAATGGTTGCTCTATGATGGAAGAGTCGTCTTTGTTAATTGCTTTCTTTTGGAGGAAAGCACTGCGCCATCACTGGGATTTCAAAGGTCTTATTTAGAAATGTGTGAAGCACATAAATGGCCATTTTCCTCAAAGGTCTACTCATCACCAGGCTAACATTTAGCCAAAAACCTCCTGCCAGAAGGGTAAGAAAATTCATCTGCTAAAAGGTTATCAGCTCCTCCTGTGCCTGTTTAGACAGCTTTCCAAAACAATTCTCTTGAATAACAGCTTGTTGCCTGATTATTTCTATCTAGAAGAACTCTAGAAACACCATGGCCATTTCATGGATGGGGAAGGGCCAGGGAACAGCATGGAAAAGAGTCTCCAGCACCCTGATGCCTCCCAAGCAGCAGCCAGCAGTAACTGAAAGCCCAAGAGTTGTTCTTTCTTACTAACCCTCTGGTGAAAACCTGCAAGTGCCTTTAGTGCAAGGACAGAGATGCAGGAGGGCTTTGACCTGTGTCTCCATGTCTAAATCCCTCCTAATTCACAGAGCTCCTGGATGCAGGAGTGATACTGACACATTTGCTCTTTGCAAATTGAGAAAAGTAATTTGACTCTTGGATTTCATCTCCCCCTCTCTACACAACAGGCTAATAATAACCTCCTCATCACTGCGCTGGGTTTAATGCATTAATACCTGTCAAACACCTATAGAAGTAAAAGGGGCTATTTAAGGGTACATCTCTCTGGCACAATGCAGAACAGTGTAAGAATATGTATTCTTGTACCCATGCTTATACCCACATTCATTGTATGTGAATACATATTCAGGAGAGTGTAATTAGACCTGTGCTCTACCCTGATAACGAGCTCATGAGGGACACAAGGACCACCAGCCAGAAGAGCGCTCCACGCTAGCAGCTCCCAAGGTTTCCAAACTGTGGTGGGTGAGTGAGTGAGTGAGTAACCCAAGTTCAAACACATGCTCTGGAGCCCAGACATCACCTCCTTCGCTCTCCTACACGTCTCCCTAACACCAGTCACGGCCCACTTTTGGCCTGTTTGTGACCTCATTTCCATGCATCCTGAGCTGACGCTGGACCCACCACACGTTGCAGCGCCCCCGTGTTTTCTCAGATGGCTTCTTTCGCAGCCACCCTCAGTCTGTGACCTTAAGAGCACGACAGAGGAAAGCCAGAGGCACTGTTAGCGATCCGGGGAAAAGCACGACAGCAGGAGTTAAAACTTACCTATAGAAATAACTCTGTTCCAGAGTGGTAACTGTGGAACAAGAATTTTAATTTGGACTCGGCAGTCCCCTACCTCCCCGTGCTGCACACACATCCCTCACGCCTGGGGAAGTCACCACAATCCCTGCAGCAGCCATAGTCCCTTCATTTCCAGCTGTCGGCTCTGCATCTTCCCTTTAATTAAGGGAACTAGCCAAAGGAAAGTCATTACCATTTGACAGCATAAAAATGCCATTTTCAAGGCTTTTAAAATCCATTCAAGTGCTGCAGGAGCCAGGGTCACTCTACCGAACTGAAGCAAACAAGGCTGCAGCGTAGGAATTAATTCATAGCAGAGGTTTCAGTAGCTGGACAAATTAGTGGGAGGATCCCACACCTGGTATCACCCCCGTGCCCATTTTATTTTACAGCTAGATCTGTTCTGTTTGGGTGTTTCTCTGTGTATTACCGAGGATCAGAAGAACATTTGAACAGGCCCTGTTCTTGCAGACCACTTTAAACGGTGAAAAAGCCCAACATAGCACATGCAGCAGCAAAATTTCTTCAGTTCGCTTTCACACCGAACTTCCCTGATCTTTGTAGCATTTTTCTATGTGCAATTCTGACAGAAAAATGAAATACCAGCAAAAAGTAGGAAACAAGAAGAAGATAAAGTAGGGTACATTAGGGAAAAGTTTAAATATAGGTCTTAATTTTGTATTTGGAACCAGATAATACAGTAGGAAGCAATTACAAAGGCGGGGAGAAAAGAACATTTAATTCATGTGTTGGTCTGCATAAGATTAATCTCAACCACTGTTTTCTGTTCATATTAATCAGCACATGGTATTTACTGTGTTGTCCCTGTCCTGGTGCTCCTGATGCTGTCCCTTACTGTGGCAGCACTGCATACCTTGCATCTTTTGTTTTTCTGGACAGGGTGGCTGTACCCAAAGGATGCGTCTTTTGCTGGAGACAGAGGATTTGGAAGGGTTTGATGAAACATTCAAGCTCAAATGCTGAAACCTGTTATAATGTAAACAAAACTAAATTAGGATAAAATTCCCTTACAAGTTTCCTTAAACGAATGTGTTGACAGTGATAACCAGACAAAAGTATCTCACTGCTGTGTTTCTGTCCCCAAAAACTGAGCTGTCACAGGAAGCCTTAGCACAAGGGCATGACACAATGCAAAAAAAGGAGATGAAAGGAGTCACACAGGAGCTAGCATTACTATTGTGAAGTATTTATAACATTAAATCACTTTTAATTAACACCTTCTGCCAAGAAGGTGGGAGCAATAGATCATCCAGAGGTCCAGGAATGAAAGCGTCTCACAATTGGATCTTCATCAGATGTAAGCATGGTAAACGTAGACCTTGAGTGCTATGTGTGGGTTTAAGACAAGAATAAATCAGTTAGTTTTGAGAAATTTGGCCATGTTTTCCTAGCCTGCTTTAAAACACTGTTGTAAAGCAGGTACTGCTTTGTTAAAGAGAAACATTAGATGGCTAAACGCACAGCCATAACCTGCAGATGTGGCAAAGGGTTTAATAGCCATGTGTGTGTCTGTCATGGTTTGGGCTGGACTGGCCAATGAAAATGAATGACAGATGCTCTCCCCCACCTCTCTCTCCAAGGAGAGGAGGGAGAGAGAGACAGAGAGACTTATGAGTTTAGAAAAAACTAAACTACTTTAATAAAAATATTAATAAAATAATAAAAAAGAAAATAATTAAATATATACGATATATACAAAACCAGTATTGAGCTCCCAGGATGATGATTGCACCACTGACAAGCACAGGGAAAGTCCCAGACTGGACTGTCCAGTCTGGGACTCAGGGACAGATGGGAACTGGATTCTGGATTGGGATTCAGGATCGGGGTCAAAGGCAGACGAACAGACAGAATCCTCCTCGGACGCCGGTCATTGAAGAAAAGAGAGAGAGCTGACCGAGCATGAGGCAGATGGGATGGAATACCCCGTTGGTCAGTTTTGGGTCACCTGTCCTGTCCACTCCTCCCCGCAGGTGGGACCCCTCTACGCTTTTCCGCTTCTGACCCTCCAACGTGGCAAATACCAAAGTTATCTGCCCTTGGCTGTTAGAGCACTCAGTATAAGGAAGAGCCTCTCCGCATACCATGCCTGGGCATCAGCTATAAACATTGGTCTGATCACTCTGAGAGCGAACAGTTTCTGCCCAATATGCTGTTAATTTCAGAAAGTTCAGTTAGTTAGAAGAGTTTTAGCTGTGAAGTAAAATTACTGAAGAGAAAACTGTTTCTGTTTTACCTCAAACCAGGACAGTGTCCCTTCCACATGAAGTGCTAAGGGGCCCAGAATATTTCATCCTACCCCTTCCATTTAATCTGGGCCTGAGGTATCTGCTTTGGATGGTATAAGGCACCTGATGAAAGTGCTCCTTCCATTACGTGCACATCAAGAGCGTTCCCGTAAGCGCTCCAATCCCAAACTGCGCACTGAAAGTGCAAATACTACATGTGAAGTCAGCCTGTGGCATGAAATTATTTGCTCTTCAAGCGGGGCGTGCCTTTTGCACCCATGTAATACTGGGAACCTTCATTATTGAAAACAACTGAGCGAGAAAGAAAGCATCAGTTTTACAGCATAGGTTACCAGAGGGAGAGGCAACCTGGATAACTGCCACAGTGTGATGAAGGATCATGAAATCATCCCAGGATGATGATGATGAAATCATTCCAATTACATTATGGATGCAAATTTTCACCTTTTTTATTTCCTCTATTTGTGCCGTTTCCCCTTTTTTTTTTCTTTTCTGGCTCTGCAGTCCATTAGGCTGCAATCCTGCTGCTCCCCCCTACAGAGTTGAGTGGGGATGTTGTAATCAGCACTTCAGACAGATGTTCACAAGGAAATGCCAATGGATTTTAAAAAATCATATCAGTGACTGCAAAAGAGTCACTGTAAAGTGCTTGTAATCAGCGTGACGATTATCTGCAATATAATTAAAGAAGACAATCTTAAAGTACTTGTTTTGATGAATATAAACAGAAAAGTGTCATCCACAATAATTTCTCTGGTCTGAGATAAACCTTTAGATGTTCACAGTGCTTAACCCATACAACAGTCTCAGTGCTTCCATCAGCATCATAGTCCATGCTCAGAAGTGATGTATAGGCAGTGGGCTTTCGTACGCCACAGGAGGCACAGGGACTGTTATTACTGTTTGTGACATGGCAGTGCCCAGAAGATCGGCATCCCGCTGTGCTGTCACAGTAAGAATGTATGTTAAGAGAGTCTAGACAGCTAAGAAAGCGGCAGGTTAAAGGAAAAAGCAAGGCACAGAGATGACTGACCTAGAGATCACACAGCAAATTAACAGCAGAGTCAGGAAAAGAATTATGTTTTTTTAGCACACAGGTCAGCTCACCAGGTTGCACCACCATCCAGGAGGTCTGGAGTAACACAGCCTAATCATCTTCCACACTAATAACGGCCAATGCTGAGCTGAGTGTTGTTATGTGGCCTCCTAGAAGTATAAATTGCCCATTTTTACATTAAGTAAAGGTTCCCTTCCTTTGCCGTAGGAATTCCCCAGTATGCAAAAGCAACTTGTCATTTCCCACAGACACTTGAAAGCCTTCCTTTCACTCTCTGAAGCACTCATAAAGCAAGAGGCAGCAAATCACACAGACCAAACCCACTTTTAACTATTCTCCTACCCCACCAACAGTAAGTCATTAATAAGTCATTAATAATTGCACCGTAGTTTTGAATAACCACATTAAGTAACTATTCTGCTAATTACTGTTAGTCATAGCACATGGGTTCAAATATTTCAAATTTCCTCTTAAATGTTGTTCCTATCTGTTCTTAACTGAGAGCATTCCCTCATTCTCAAGGATAGCACATCTTTGACTTGAGAAACTGAAGTATGAGAACTTAAAACATAAAAAAGTGATCTCTGAGCCCCACTGCAACTTCAGCAATAGATGATTCCCCTCGCTATTCAGTGTGTGTAGCCGAACAAAAGGCAAACGTGTCTTTCATAGATAGCTTTCCCTTCCCACGCTACTGGGAAGGGAACTGGTTAGTTTATAACTGGTTTAGAACTGGTTTAGTTTATAAACCTACAACAATATCTATTTCGCTTAACTTTAGTCAGGTACATATGAGCTTGCCCCAAATTCTCTTTGTAGCCCATGACAAGAAATTGAACATTTTGGGTGAAATTCTTCTGTTCTATTCTATACCTCTGTGAAGAGCCATGACTTCAGTGCCTGCACAATGTCGTACCTTCCCCAGGCATTGGTAGCAACGATAACTTTGTTCAGCTCTGAGAAACTGCTAACCATACTGGTTGAGAGACCTGGGAACATTCAGCTAAACAGTTTGGTCGTCAGTTGTGTAGGAACCAAACCTCTGAGTGTGGTAAAAAAAGGGTGCTATTTGTTGGACTCCAGGATACTGATAACACATCTTTTTAATGTGAGGCTCAGTTTTCCACTCCCTTGCTCAATGGTCTGTGCTAGAGCAATAGCCATGAACAAAGCCAAATTCAGCACAACTTGGCTCACTACTATGGCTAATTTTTTTTTGCCCTGAACAAGATAAAAAGAACACTTGCTTTTATCCCAAGGTTACTATAAATGCTGGAGACATGAAGTTTTGATCTAATGCAGTTTTGTAGAAACTGCTGCAGTATTGGGAAATGTGGGCTTGTTTTCCTCCTTCAGCTTTGCAAAAGAAGAATTTCTTTTGAGTACCTCGGTCAGGACTATGCTTGCTGAGCTTCACCATATTAAGGTGGTCAAGTGCAGGACAAAGTTGATCAGAGAGGGCCATATGCAGACTGCCTACTATATGGGCCAAAGCTGAGGAGAAATTGTGCATCTCTTTAATAGTCGGTATCCAGTGCAGCTGGGTGATTCAGAGAAAGTAGGATGATAGCACTCCAGGCAGACCAAGAAGAAAGCTATTGCCTCTGAAGAATGTCCCACAAAGCTAAAGAGGGACACTCTCCTTGCTCATGGCCTGGCTAGGAAAGCTGGGTACCTCCTTTCCAGACTTTGGTACTTTGTGTAGAGTGAGGAGCAGATGCATTGTAGGACATGCTCCCCTGTGTGCTGAGACCCCCATCATCAGACTGGTCATCTGGCATAACAGGACTATCACTGCTATGGATGCCTGGTGGTCTCCTGGGGCTGCAGGTGGTTTAACTCCCCAGGATAGCTCCTTGGCTTCCCATACTTACAGTTTAGCTTTACAGGAGATGTTTCTTTCTGTTCCTCCTCACACCTTTAAAAACATATCTGGAACATTTCTAGCTCCTAGAATTCCTTCTGGTTTCCTTTAAGATTGCCTTCAGTAATCCTGTCCCGTCTGAGTTCCTTCACACTAAAAAATGTAAAGTTTGCTTATTTCTTCATGCAAGTATTTCCATTTTCAGAAACCTATAGTCTTTTTCCATATCTTTGCTGCCTGGTACAAGGCAATCACCCCCATCTCCTGCATCTTTCCATTTCACAAATAGATTTACTTCATTTGACCTTACTTGTCATAGTTGCATTGTTTTTATAATAAAGGAGTTCTGGGTATTTGATTTATGACTTAATTTTCAAATAAATACTAAATGGGAGGTGATCCGTTACATGATGATCTTACATGTTAAACATGATATGGATGTATAACATAGCAAGACAGAGATAATGAAGTCATAATCGGCTTTGAAAATTAGGTTGGAAGAATAATGACTTTAAATGATTCCTACAATGAAACAGGAGAAAAGGTTGGCAAGATCATTTACGCAAGAAAATGGTTATTACAGCAAAGAGCCCTTCAAGAAGAAATGAAGGTGAGAACAAACATTAGCAGATGTGATGGCAAACAAGAAGATTAGGGAACAGGCTACCAAAAAATTGTAAGACAGCCCAGCAGTATCAGCACTGAAGAAGACTGACCTGTGGAGTAAGGTATAAGACTGAGAATCAGGGAGTCCTGTTTTCAATTCTTTTTCTGCTTCTCTCTTGCAACTTATTTCGCCTCCATTTCTACTTTCTTTTAATGACTATTCTATTTCTTCGGCTTGAAAAAGACAATACATCTTTAAGGCTTTGCACAGATTTTAGCTCAATAATGCTTTTTTGTGTGTGTGATCTACTGGTTAGAAAGATCACCAGTCTTATTTCGGAACCTCGCATTCCTTGCTATTTTCAACATAATTTGAATTTGCTGTTTAAAATCTCTATCTTTCAGTTTGAATTTTGCTGATATTCTAGCTATTGGACAGTTTGTGCTCTGCTATATTAAAAAGCCTTATGATATGGCATAACATTTCCCTGAGTAGGTTAATTTGGATAATCATGAAAATGGAAAGGAAAAAAAAATACCCTAAAGTCCTTTTTATTTCATGTGCTTGGAGAAGGAGCATGGTTTAGCAGCTAGTGGAGAAAGACAGACACCTCTACATGACAATTTGTACTACTGATTTAAGACTGAACTCTGGAATTGATTGACTCTGGAAGGGACTTAAACCACTGAATTGGAGTGGATGATCAAATTTTAAAATGGTGAGGATGAGATGAGATAAATCCCAACTTTACAGGAGGTAGGAGCTCACTTGTTCAAAGACATTATGGGAATGTATAATACACAGATTTGAAATGTCTGAAAAAATATTAATTAAAGATTGAAAAAAGCTCCTGATATAGAATTGAAAAAAGCTCCTGATATAGAATCAAAAATATCTAGCTGAAAAATTTTTGAATTTAGATAAATCTGTGATAGTTTTATAGCATAGAGCTGTAGATTAGGAAACAGATACAGATAATACAATTATACTATAAGGTAAATAACTATGACACATCTAAATTTATACATATGCAATATGATTGAATGCCATGACTTCTGAGAGACCTCCACGTTGCCACCAGTTTGGAAGTAATTGGAATCCAAGTGAATTATTTTGACAGATGGCACCAGATCCTGACAGATGGCAGCATAACTGAGCTAAATTCCAAATTTCAAAACCTAATCACACATATGACAAGCTAATAGTTCAAGATACAAATGCACCCTAGAAGAAGAAAGAAGCAGGGAGGGAGATAGCAACGCATTCTGCAATTTTAGATAAAATAAAGTAGATGTTGTTGTTCTTTAAAAGGAGAAATTGCTATGGGTTTTCACCAGCAACATAGTGGGCTTCACTTGGGCCTTTTGTCCAGCTGCCAGTTCCCATTTCTGCCTTACTGTCACTTTGCAGAGGGTCCCTGCAGCCCCGTGCCCTGATACTGTCTGAACGTTTGACAGATACGCTGCTGATCATCGCTGTGCGTGCCACATGATATTTCACACCCCTACATCTGTCTTTTTCTGAAGGGTGTTATGGTGCTGAGTGGGTGTAAACTGAGAATAGTGTTAGCTGGCTAGCTTATATCATTGTTGTAAGCATCCCCTGGTAAAAATATTCTATGATATTTTTTTCTAGTGATCCCAAGCTTTGCAAGCAGTGTAGATGTCATTGGCATTACCACTTTTTCCCCTCTGCCTCTTAAAGCTGACCACAATTTTTGTGAAATTATATACAGAGGAGAACTTATTATATATTGAGGGGGTTTTGGGTTTGACATTTTTTGTAAATTTTTACCTGTGGTTTGAAATGTATTTGCCAGGAACATTTAAACATTTAAAGAAAAAGCCTTAGGCATTTAAGTCCAGATGAACGCGCCTTTAAAAAAATCTTCCAAATAGCTTCATTGTGGAAGTTTCTTGTTTGAATTCTCTCACTTCCAGGTTTGTGATAAATCCTAATAGACACCCCTGGAAAATGAAACCTGCACTTTCAGTGCGTGGAAAAAATACTTTCAGAGTTCTAATTTCCTCAAACTTTCCCATTATTCATCAGCAGATGAATCTACTAACTGAGAAACTCTCAGATGCCAATGGCTCTGGAAAAGGAGCATGAAGAGATGTGATGGAGTCCTGGTGTCACCCCTTATCTGCCTGCTCTGTGTGACTGGACATCTCTGAGTAAGGGACCACGTAAAGGTGTCTTCTCCAGTAAAACCAGGTAAAAGTGTCTTCTCCAACCACAGACACGCTAAAAGGAAAGAACACTGTTGGTGAGACCAGAGGGGACAGCTGATATGGGCAGCTGTTGGTCATTTTGTCACATAGATCTATAAATGCTGGGTTATTCTATGACTGAAGAAGCTCTTCTGGCTGGAAACACATGTAAAGAATCAACAGGACAACAAACAACTGGAGTTGGAGAAAGGTGAGGGCTTGAAGCAAGGGTCAAATGGACAGTAGAAATAAGAAATGGGCACAAGTTAGAACAAAAAGGTAGATATTTTGTAAAAGATGCAACTAAGATGTATCATGGAGCAAAGATGTATAGTGACCAGGAAGAAATTTAATGAGGCAATTAGAAAAAAAATCACAGGAAATGGTTTTAAAAGGCTTTATAGAAAAGTCTGGAGTGTTGACACAGTGGTATAGAGCAAATGAAGCCTTGCTGATCCTCAGAGTACCCAGTGTCTCACTGTCTTTGCAGCTTGCAGATCTTTCTTGTCCTCAGGAGTGTTTGAATTCTTAAGAATTGTTAGCATTGGCTGAATAGTTGCAAATATGAGCTATATTAGTATTTTTAGGAGTATCACTTTCACAGGATCCAGTTCAATTTACTTTCTATTGATAAGACAAAAAGCACACTGCAAGTTAACTAAGATACCACTTTCATGAAAAACAAGGAAGAGCGGGTCAGATGGTCTTCTCAGATTTGGCTTAGTGCTGCAGCTTTTCTGTGGAATTCCTCTTAATGATTTAAGTATTCATGTTGAACTCATCAGTTATTGAAGGATGGCTCCAAAATTGTGCAGAGAATTGATGACAAGCCATCAATATCTAATTTAACAATGCTATTTTGATAATTTATTGTTATGCTCAAAAACTTATTTATTGGCAAAGAGGAAACACATATAGAAAAGTAAAGCAAAGAATTTACTGTTAGTATAATTGAAATCTTAAGAGTCTAATCTTTATTAGTGCAGAACTACTTGCTACAGAAAAAGAAAGAGTAATAATGCATTTATGATAGTTATACTTCTTACTTTCTACCCTTTTTTCTTTTGTGACACTCACCCTTCCTTTGCTCCTCTGGATTCTATGGTTGGTGATGTTATGCTGATGAGTGGATGGGTGGGGATGTTACAAACAGCTGTTGACATCTGGAGTCCTTAACCAGAAGGAATATGATGGTCGTATTGATGGTTTCCTCTTTGTCCCTGTAGCATCAGTGACATTTTTGTATGTTTGGTAACATGTTCTTTCACCTTTGTTTTTCTTCTTTAGTCTGAAGCTTCATGATACATCTGAGCTTACTACACATGGTCCTTTTTACATATGTTAGTTACTATTTCTTTATTCTCTTTATTACTGGTAAAGCCTCTTTTTCCCAGGTTCAGGACAGGGTTTTTAACTGATCTGTCCTGAGTTCTTTCTAGTGTGGGGTCTGCAGCACCAGCCTGTGCCCCTTCTCTTATCATCCCATGCCTGCACTCCTCTGTGTTCCATCCCGTGCTTCCACTTCTCCGGGCCTCTCCTATTGTGCCGGGTCTGTATTTCTGTACACTACATCCTTGTGTTAGAGTCATAAATATCTCATTCCACACAGAATAACCGCTTGTTACTGTTATCTATACAAAACTGCAGTTATTCCGCAGAAAGATATCAAAAGTAAAGCAAATCAGCCACAGACACCTAATCAATTAGAGGAATTACTGTTACAGCTAAATCAAGTCATATAAATTGCAGGCAGGTCAAGCAAGGTTTGGACAGAGCAAGCCTGGCAAGCCTCAGTCCTGAGGCCCTGCACACTCAGTACAAGACATCTGGGCTGTTGTTGGCAATAGCCATACAGTATCACAGGGCTACACAGTCACACTATATTCCAAGGTGATGTTATAGGAAAGTATAACTCTACAACTCTGAATTTTCAAAGGAAAGCGTAATTTCAATTTCCTTTGGCCAATATTCAATTTTGCTTATGGATGGTTACCTTGTATGTATAAAATGGGTGAAAATGCCAACTGATCTTATAACAAGGATATGTTTTATGACGCAAACCTCTTCATATGACAAATTGCTTCAGATAGTGCACTGACTTTCTTTACTGGAAAGATGAAAAGCTCTCCTAAACCTTTATTGCTGAGTTTTTGCAAGAATGATGTCTTGATGGGGAATTAATCATAAAAAATTGTCTGCTCTTAAAAAGGAAGGAAATGGATGTTTGTATCGAAGAACTGGTTCACTTTGAAATAGACTAATTTAGTTGTATTGTTCCTCATACTGCTGAGATGTGGATGTTTTTGTGAACCCTATTGAGTCACAAGGAAAACTTTTGTGATGGAAATACCCAGATGTAACTTTGTGTTAGAGGTACAATAAGCATTGGAACAGGCTGCTTAGGGAAGTGATTGAGCCACCATCCCTGGAGGTTTTTAAAAGATGTGTAGATGTGGTGCTGAGGTACATGGTTTAGTGGTGGACTTGGCAGTGCTAGGTTAACAGTTGGACTTGGTGATCTTAAAGGTCTTTTCCAACCTAAATGATTCTATGATTCTAACTATGGAGAAAGATTTTTTTGTAGTCTGCCATATACCTCATATTAGAGGTATACAGACCACATAATTCCTGTGCTCCTTGAATTATATGGCATTTCTTCTGCTGACTTTACTCTGTTGTATTTAGCTGTATAGTCTTCTAGTTGATGGAGAACACTATTAATCTTGCCCTGGGCATAATGTTCTTTTTACCCCATACTTGGTCTTACCAAGAACAGAGCTTGAAGACAGCTCTTCATCAAATAAATAATATCTAAAATTCTTTCTTTATTTTTTTTTAATGTAGTTTGGCCCCAGTCGAGCCAGCTTTCATCTTTTTGATGTGTGGACCCATTCATTTGAGTGGGTCACTTTCTCACTCTGTGATGCACTAGGTAATTAGGAGGTAAGTGTCAGGTATAACAATCAATTAAGCCTAGATTATCTTCATGTATATCATATTAATTGTGCATAACTGGAGTTTGTGAAAGTACCATTTATTTTATCCTTACTTCTCAGCTTCCTTTATACTATCTCATTGTAGTCATTTTATACTGCAGATGGGATTTTTCCCTCTCCAAGCTGCTTCTATTTCCAGGCATGGTTTTTCTTAATATCATCTCCCATTGTCTCAAAGACAGGCAGGATGTGAAATACATCATTTGTTAATTAATGGATGCTTTGTCTGTCAAGTATTTAATAATAACAAATATATGAAGTCTGAGCAAATGTCACAGAGTTTGTACTATTTTTCTAATGGCTTACATCTGCCGTAACTAGCTATTAGCTGACCTTCAGAAAAATGGGGCATATATTCTATAAAATATTTATATTTTAAAACATTAGCCAATTATAAAGGTTGGCTGATTGCCTGAATTGAGGTGGCCATGTGGGCGTAGTAAGGGCTGGGCTAATTTTGCTGGAAGAAAGCGTATCGTGCAAGATGCCATTTTGTGAGGATGTGGATGGGAACAGCATAGGCTAGGAGGCTGTTCGGCTGTCAGCATGGCCAGAGGTTAGCTGCAGATCAGGGAGGATGGATGGATGGATGGATGAATGGACAGATGGATGGATTGATGCATGTCTAATGTTCATTCATTGAATGGGAGCTGAATACTATTTTCTTTACACTTCCTAGTGCTCTTGATAATCAGGGCAAGCTGGTTGCTTCCTTTGAACTATGGACTCTCACACTGGAGCTGAGCACTAAAACAAACGAGCGAGAATCTTTTCAAATAATCTACCTACTCATGTCATCAAAAAAAGGCCTGCTGTGGTGAGGTGCTCAGCACTTAGATCTTTCCACTGATTTCAACAGCTTGTCCCAGGAGACAGTCAGCACCTTGCAGGAATCCACCTGCTGGTTCTTTGACTACTTTGTGACTACGCCCTGGATCACCCAAGTTAATGGCAATTTTGTTAGGCAGAAGCTTGGGATTTCAGTGCTATTGGGTCATTCTCCCCAAGTAAATGACATTTTTTACTTCTAGCCTTCTTAACATAGATGTATTGCTCCCACTTACTGATGCACATTGATTCCCCTGCTGAGAGTCTAGGACAGACTATGTAATGGTTTTGTCTGAAGGAGCTGGCTTATGGCCATGATACAGTTACCATCACATTCTCTCTTGCTTTGATGTATCCATAAAAATGTATTAGCATATTTGCATTGTTCATCTGTAGACCATAAATTTTAATGGAGTAAAACTTGACTGTATCCCTCCTGACTGTATACACTCAGAGAAATACTGTAACAATTAAGAAGTTAATGGAAAAAATCAAATGTGTACTTGTATTTTTTTTTCCTTTTTTAACCAAAACTAGATACCTTTCAGATCATTTCCCATCTCCTCCAGCTGTCTAGTACAACAACACCCTTTTCAAAAGAAGTTATGCAACATGTTAGAAATCTTTCTTTTCCTACTTATTAGTGTGATAACATTAAAGTCATCCACCCATGCAGAGAAGGTAGAAGAAAGATGCCTAAAACTGGAATTCTTAAGTTTCTTGTTTTTCTTTCTGCTGATGCTATTGTTTTACCAGCCCCAGATTTGTAGTCGGGGGAAGTGATTTTCAAATAAAGAAAACTATTTATTCTCAGTCAGCTGCACCTATTCATTCATACCACTCAAAACACATTCGGTATGCCTTTGAGCTCAAGGAACGTGGGGAATAAATGCTATGTAGTTTCGCAGGTTCACTTCACTTGTTCTCTGCACCATCTCCCTGATGGAGATTCCCATGAGTTCTTAATGGAAATTCCTAGAAGTCAGCCGAACCAGACTGTCACAGTGAATAACAACCATCACCTCCCCCGAGCTGCCATTTTGTCTGTTTGCTTCATCATGATACTATGTACAATAGAAAATACCAAAGGTACTGTTCATTGTAATGAAAATTCTAAGTGCTTCTGTACAAAAGGAGGATGTTAGAACTATGTATTTTCACATAAAAGAAATAAAGGAGGGGGAAAATACAACTTAACAGTTAAAATTTTGACAGTAGAGAAAGTTGTATTCTATGCTTTAAAAAAGGGAGAAAATGTATTTGCTAATGCTTAGTAAATATGCAATAATGATTGAGAATGGAATTATTTTTTTCCAAGAAATAGGGCTTTCAGAAACAGCATCAGCATTCCAGTTCTCCTCATTGGCTGCTCTAAGTCCATTTCCTAGACATCCAACATTTATAGATCAGGGATTATTTTGTTTTGTATAGATCAGATTATTTTGTATGACCACTCAGAGCTTCATTGGGGTTTGAGTGCTCACCAGTTTTTCTTGAAATAGTAGGAGTGAAATAGTTTTCAAAAAAGCTGATATTGGAAGGAATTGCTGTATGTCAGAGATCTGGCATTCTATCTTTATTTATTTTATTTATAGACTTGTCCATGGAATAAATCAAATTTCCTGATTGCCTCTCAATCACTAATGGATTTAGCCTCCAAATACCCTTGAAGGTTAGGTAAATACTAAATGTCTCCAGTTTCAAAAAGGGAAACAGAGATGGGGAGAGATTAGTAGCTTAAGTTTCCATGGTATTAAGCAGCTGCTTTTTAAAGATGAAGTCAATAGAAACAACAGCTCTCAGCACTTCTGAAAATCAAGTAATAATGGACTTAATTAAGGCATCAAGTAAGTATCAGAGCTAAGAATACAGCTGAGGTTTTGTAACTGTCTCTTAGATTTTAAACGTAAATCTTTCTTTCTTTTTTAGTCAGCAATCAGAAATGAACACTGATTACAATAATTTTAATACATATGACTATCAGATTAAATACCGTATAAGACTATCTGCAGTTTTTTTCCCAGGACAATCTGTGATTTAAGTCAATTGGCTGGTTTATAGAGTACCAAAAGGCAGAAAGCAGAAAACCAGTAAGACAAGTTCAGCTGTACCTTCACATCCTACCATAGGGAACTAAGTGATCTTAGAAACATCCAGGGAAATTATATGAAGGCACACGCCTCAGATGTAAATAGTCAATACTTTATCTCCTAGGAAACGTTCATGTTTCAATAGCTTAGTAAATATTCGATGGCAGGATCATCCATTTCTTGATGTTGTAGCAAGTTGGTTTTTTCCATGTGCTGAAAATCAGAATACACATTTCCAGTGCTCTATTTTTAATGCTGGGACAAACCAAGATTCAAAATTAACCTGCTCTTTTGGCCCCCAAAAGCAAGCTCCGAGTTCATTTTAATAGGAGTTTTGTCTGTATAAGAATTGCCACTTTATTATTCTTAATTATTTTACTGCAGTAATGCTGAACAGCCCTAGCTGTGCCCCCTCAACCCTGTGTTGTTAGGCAGTCCAAAAATACTCAAAGTTGAAAGGCAAGGCTTAGCTCACCTATACCGAGCAACTAAACACAGTCTATAGTACAAAAAGGTCCTTTGGTCAAGAGATGGCAATACACAGCCCCTGGGTGTAACTATGATTCAAAGAACCTTTGGTTGAGCTCCTTGCTTATGCTTCCCAGTTGTGAACCTTAAGTTAGGATAGATGAGTCTGGGGCTAACTCCTCAAATATGGCACATGGCTTGCAGGCTACAGTGTTACTCGGAGTTGAACATGTGCTCGGTAACCCCAAAGTCATCATCTTGGAGAAGCTGATTGTCGTGTTAAATTGCAATCAAGAACTAATACTAAGCCTTGCGCATTATTCCTTTGTGCATTGTACATGATTATATAAAATGTGTTCACCTAATGATGCGTTTTTTATGAGATATATATTTCTGAATGTGACAAAGGGCTTCATGCTGAGATCTGAGTGTTGGTGTGCCAAATGAAAAAGAACTTAATGACATGATTACAATATAGTTAAGAACTGGCACAGTTATTCACAGAATCTATTCATCATCAGGACCTGAGGGAGGGAGTT
This sequence comes from Himantopus leucocephalus, assembly GCA_003993805.1. Lineage (NCBI taxonomy): Eukaryota > Metazoa > Chordata > Aves > Charadriiformes > Recurvirostridae > Himantopus > Himantopus leucocephalus. The sequence continues at coordinate 214,467,741 of RSEF01000001.1, read as the reverse complement.
TTCATCTTTTCCTAGTGTCCATCAGTAGAACTGGGATTCAGCTCCTGATTAAGGAACCTAAATGTAGGTGTCTGTATGCACGTTATGTGGTTAGAGTTCCCTTAGAGTCAAAGAAGAAATCTAATTCAGAGGTAAATTCAGTTGCCTAAATACAAGCAACTGGTGTTATTGGAGATAGTCTAAAATATGTGAGGCATTTGCACGCATATAAAGACATAGGACTTGCGGATATGGTTTAGATGCGGTTTTGTCAGGTTAGGTTAAAGGTTGGACTAGATGATCTGAAAGGTCCCTTCCAACCTTAACGATTCTATGATTCTATGACGTGCTGCACACCTGTGCCATTCTGGAGCAGGAGATGCCAGATAGGTTGCAGCATCTTGAACAAGTTTTGTGTGCAGGCAAAGACCTGAGCTGAGCCGTAGGTTTTCAGTTCCTGTGGTGGGAGCTTAGGCACCTATCTCAGTATGGGGACCCCTATGTATGTACATCTAAATGTAGTTTTCAATGGAATCTTACTCTGCGACCTTAATTCAGCTCCTAAATTTCTACATCTGAGCTAGATGTCTACACCTGGCCTTGCAACCATAGGTCGAAGTATAGTCAATGGAAAAACAAAGCTACTTTTGAGTGTTACTTGTATAACCACTTCTTGCCAGTTAATTTTTTGTGAAACGGCTCATACTCTGAAATACTGATTTCTCCCCGCTGTATATAAAGGGAGTCTAATTTGACAACGCAGACAAGGACATCTCCATTTATTAGCAGTCACATTTGATCAGAATAGCAGCATAGATGATAGCAAAAGATCATATTGAAAGGGTAATGCATTTTCAAAATGTGAACAGTCATTACCTTGGTGACAGAAGGACTAAAACTACTTTGACAATTATTTATTCACGAAGGAATCCTTTCTGATCTGAAGGATCTAAATCTGAATGGAACTGGAAGACCTGTGAACACACAAATTTGTATGAGTCATCAAATCACATCATCATCTAAGAAGACAAGGACAGAGGTCATGCCCTGTTGTCGTATCCCCAGCTGTGCAATTTTAAGAACAAACTGAGACTGGGGAGCGTATAAATACAAGCATATGTGCTGATATAAACAAGAGGCAACTGTAAACCAGAATTTTAATTCTCTTTTGCTGTATCTCTTTCTGAAAGATTTGTATTATGTGTACTTTATCTGTGCAATCCAGAAGTTACTCTCACTACTTCCAGAGAGCAATGATTTCTCACATGGCTGGAGTGCTGCCATAGATGGCTATAGGCTCTTCAGGAAGGACAGGCAAGCAAGGAGAG
>RSEF01000001.1:214428817-214449990 GCA_003993805.1 Himantopus leucocephalus | reverse complement strand
TGACTTCTAAGTTATCCGTATGTACAACAATGAACATCGGCATTACATGCAGCAAAGTCATTCTATGACTACCAATACACCAAAGGTAGTATTTCGCATATGAACATTTGCCTTTCGGTACCTTCAGAAAAAAACAACACAACTCAAATGGAAATACTCCAATCCTTAAAAGAGAAATACTATTATCCAAAGAGCACTATTAAGCACACTTAAAGGGGGGAGGAAGGAGCTCCGGTAGAATTAAAATGTGACGGTTGAAAGTTTTTAGGAAAAAAACAACAAAATTTAACACTGATATTATAAGACACGCTGCACAATGAAGACCAGCTGCCCCCAGAGTGGAGAGTTCTTGGAAAGAAGAGATGAGTTTGACTGCAAAAAGGGAACAGACAGAATAAAGTATGGAAAAGTGAATCCATGCTATAATTCTGGAAACTGTGTGGCCATTCAGAATTGAATTCAAAGCAGTACGAAAGAAAATACAGGTCTACGTCTCGAATAACATCCTTCCAACAACTGGAATAAGCCAAAGAAACAACTATTGAATACAGTCATCAAAATGTCTCCTCATGTCTGTATAGTTTCAGTGTTAGAGTAGCAGCAGAACTATTTGAACTGAGCAAAGCAACTGCTTATCGAGTGGAGATGGAAAAGTCACGTCCAAGAACATCAGCAATGCATTTTATAAATATTTCTTCTCCAGACAAATGCTGAAGAGACTATCACTAGAAATTGCTCAGATTTTTTTTTTTTAATTTTATAGCATTTATAGAAGTGGAAAAAGCTTACAGAAAACCTCTTTTCTTATGCAAACAGAGATAGCGTTTACAGACAGTATTTTGTAGAAGGAGCTCTGGGCTGTACTTCTGGTCCTCTTTGTCTTTGCGCATCTTTAGACAACTCAGTCTAACACCGCTTCATTCTCCTGCACCTGAAAACCCAGGTGCACTTTTCTTTCTTTGATGTAGCAAAGGTTGGGAATCCCAGTATTTTTTGCTAAACTACTAGACGTTATCTTGCTATAGGGTGTCCATGTAATTTCTAAGAACAGTCACTCTGATAAACACCAAGTGTACTGAAGTTACAATCTAGCAGATAAGCAATTGCTTTCCTCCTTTCCCCAGTATTACATTTTTTTCCCCCGAGTTTAATGTAATATTTAAGGTTACAGAACAGGAGAAAAGCCAGCAAGTTACAAGCAAATTCAACTGAAAGGAATTTAACAAATGTGTCTGTCAAGATTTGAAAAAAAACCCAACACTGTTACGTTCATTTTCTGCTTCACAAAGGTTTTTATGTATTCACGATCCACTGTAGCTCTGAGAGATCCGAGCAAACTGTTACATTTAGGTAGCAACACAAAGCATTAATTAATAGATGACAAAGTCATCTGGTTCTGTATTCTCCACTGTTCTTCAAAGGCAAATCATTTCTAACCTAAATATAGGCTTCATAGAAAGCACTGAAAGGTTAAACAAAAACCTCTTCAGTCAAAATGCTTACAGCTCTTAAGACAGCAAGCCATAAATTATTAAGTAGCTTGTCTAATTGCTTCATGATGGCATCCAAAGATTGCAGTCCCCCCTGCCCCCCATCCCAAGACGCAATTCCAGCTGGATGCACTTTCAACACAGACCGTTATTCACCAGAGTCCGCTCTAATGTTAAAATGAGGTACCAGAGGTCAGGCTCCTAATAAGAAGACAAAGAGTAGGATTCCCATACCCACGTAACATCCTAAATCTCGAAGCTCCATCAGCAAGCTGACAACTGGAAAACCTAGGAAACCTCATCAATAAGTAATGGAGCAAGGAATCGGATTACACTGAACAGTCCGATTTTAAATCCCCCAAATTAAGTCATATATGGAGAGCTGCTCCTAGAAAAACTGAACCATTGCTGTAAGCAGAATCTTAAATTAAGAATCAGGGAACTTTCAGGTCTTCAGCCAGATGAAGAGAGTACAAAAATGAATTCAATTTCCAGTTATTACGAAAGAGATAGGCAAAGCAGGAAAAAAACAGCATAAGACAAAAAAAAAATAAAATTCATCAACACGCACAGATTTTCCAATTCACTAGTTTGTTGGTTTTTAAACAATGCATTTCAGGCAGAGAAAACACACATTTAATGACTCAGGGTTTACAAACTATAGGATGATTTGCAAATCAAACAAACCAGCTCTTATTTTACCTGCTGCAAGTAACAGCAATCCTAATTTTCTAAAATACACAAATAAATCATCCAAACGCACAAAATCAAAAGATATGTGAAAATGCTAATGGCTGAAGTAATAAGTCTTGGCTTGAAACTTCTTGTCTTCTTAATTTACAGATGTTAAATATTTATTCTTTCCTGCCCTACCACCTTTCACTGTAATTAAACGATTTTTCATTATAGCAAAATACAATCGATTGATTTTAGTGTTCTCTCTCGGAAAAAGAAACACGTAACCCGGCAGACATATTTGGCTTTCTTTAAACCACCATTACTGACCAACAGCTACTTGAGGGACAGATCAGCCGGTCTTTCCATGCAGGTTTCATAGCAAAGTCCACAATAATTCAAATACCTGCACAGCTGATATTACCGACATAGAAGTAATCTGTAAATAGTAACGTGCAACGTTCGTTAGAAATGTCACCAAACGATTGCTAACTAAGGGAAATACAAGAGCGGCAGCAGCTCCATACCCACCCACTCAAGCGGTGGAAAATGTGTATCAGGAACAAGGCGGAATCAAAACAAGGTAGTAAAATGTAGGTGGTGTATGTCTTGTCTCAAGAACGTAATTGCAAGAGCAGTTGATGATTGACAGACATCTCCCATCCACTTCTCCACCGCCACCAAACAGCAATCGTAAATGCCACAGATCCTGGAGAGCATTGAGTAAGGGTTCAAAAAGGGCGTTAAAATAATAATGTTCTATTGGCTCAATGCGTGTCTTACCTTTAACTGCTCCTGGAAAGAAAAAAAGGCAGAGAAAGAAAAAAAACCATGTCCCCCTATTCTTGCTAACCATTACTTAGCCCAGCTTTGGCCAATTGTTTTTCAAGATGGACAGGAGAGCCCAGCAGTAAAAGATACAAGTATGAAAGTTAGAAACAGCAATATGGAAATCTTACTGTCAGGGCTGGTTTACACGCCATTTATGGCAAAAAAAAAAGTACGGCAGGGTTTGTTTTCCTTTATCGTGATGCAGCAATCGAAACTCAATCCTTGTATACCGAGACGCTCTCAGTGCAAAGGTTGATGTGCAATAAAATGTGGCACCAAAAGAGTTTCTCCTTCCTACACTTGACTATCAAAAGCACCAAAGCTAAATAAAATAGCATGTTTCCTATTTTTCCCCTTAAAAGTGGAAATGAAAATTAAGTTTGTTACTGCATCTTTAACCCTAGAGGTCCAAAAGATCAAGAAACAACATTCACACGTGCAAAAGTCAAGTAAGTGTGTGCAGAGAACACGCTCAATTCTAGTGGTGAAGCACCGGCAGCGGTAGTGTCCTCAGCGCCCCTTCCTACCCTTCTCTTCTTCCCTCGCTAAGAACTCAATTGTTTAATTAATTGTTTTACATAGGTGAAATGGACCATTAGAAAACATTAGACAACACTTAATTTATCATTTATACAAGGATGAATGCAAATCATTTTGAGGTTTGGGTTTTTTTCTTCCCACACCCCTAATTAATATTCATGAGGATAATTTCACAAAGGCAGTTATAAAACTATGTCAGAGGCAGCTTGAAAATATAGTTGTGCTAACACAGAAAGAGGAAATTCTCTCCCCTCCTCGCCCTTGAAAGAGGGGATTTAGACGCAACGCAAACATTTACTGAGTGATGGGGGTTTTATAATATTTTATTCGAGTTATTCATTACGCAAAAATAACACTGTGGAAAACCAGATAACGTTATACAAAAGCTAAGTTCATTTGTTCTGGACAGGTGGCCAGTCTGCAACTCCGTGCCGGCATCCAAAGCCCGCCCACAATAGCACTAAAGACGATTATGCAAATGTTCCCTATTCCCTGCTATTTTCCCAGGAATGGGAGAAGGGCTCCATGTGGAAGAAGCAATTGTTTCCCAGTCATGTGGAAAACAAACCAAGAGAAAGAAGGGAGGGAATGTGAACGGGAGATAGCAACGCATACCCTTACCAGGGCAGTATTCTGCTCTCTCGCGCTGAAAAATGCTTGAAATGATCATAACAGTAACGTGATTTCCATACCGGAGTGCCGATAGCAGGGGTCAGACACAGAGTTCAGAGCCCAGGAAATGTATTCTTCATACGCAGCCATTCTACGTTATCTCTTGTATTCTACCGAGGGACAAAGCAGTTTAAAGATGGTAACTCTCCTTCAGTTGTAATACATCACTTAAATGCAAACGGCGGGGCCGCGCGGTGCTTTGCTAGAACAAGCAGAAAGTTTGTAAGAGATGGGCAGCAGATCACCTAGTTATCTGGGAGCCTGAATTTTGTCCGGATTTCATGCTATTGAAGGCGTTTGGGTTTTTCCTAATTCCACATCTCGATCACAGAGTAATTAAAAAACAAATGTGAAATCGAAGTCAATGCATTTGCTCCACTTCAGTCCTTCAATGATTATTAATTTAAACATGTTTTACTAAAATACAGCACCTTGTACCACAACACGGACTCGTTTAAAGGTACGTAAGATTTATTCTTAAAAAAGTACAAGAACGGTCCTGCTATTTCAAACACAGATCTTCAACACCCATGGCTTAAACCACCCATTTCTGCATAAAATGCTTTTCACCTCTCCCAAATATCAATTTTCCACCTAAATAATTCGGCTATCCTTCTGCTTATAGATAGTAACTGTATCTTAAAGGATTCAGGACACAAAAAAGACTGCAGGCCAATATACGTGATGCAACTAACCAGCAGCCTGCAACTTTATTAATTATAAGTTAGGCACGACTAATTACAATTATAAGGTCATGACTGTCCCTTCTCACAAAGCACCAGGTATTAAATGGACCCAGAGCAGCCTTAATGGGCTAGAAGTTGTAAGAGATTAAAACAACTCATCCCTTCAGCATTAACTTTTACACAGGTTGAAGGTTCGGCTCAGCAGCTGAACCTTCCAGCCGCAAACTGGTCCAGGAGCAGCTGCATTAGTGGGAGGGAGATTCTGCATCCAACACACCAACCAGGGCCAAGCCAGCTGCATCCCATCGAGATTTACTCCAGTAACCACTTTCATGCGAGCTGGACAACCACCGCAAGTTGTGATGCTTGAGTCAATAATCATTATTTTTTCTTCAGTTCGCTATTATTCTTCACTCTTCCTATTCTAAAGGAACCAGATTTCTACAGCTGCTATCAGAAGACTAAAATAAGAAATAATCATCTGGTTAACCTTCCCACCCCCAAAAAAGACACTGCAATCAGAGTAACAGTGAGCCTCAAAGTTTGTTGAGTATAACTTATAGGAGCAGCGTTAAGGATAATCAGCATTTGGTGATTTAAAGACCAATACCTCTTCCGCGTCAAGGAAAGCAACACAGGTTTTCACCCTATTCCAGCCCTGGAATTTGAAATAGGAAAGGTGAAAGCTGCCTCCTATACAAGGATTTGTTTTGCGGTTTTTTTTTTACTTTTAAAAGTATAGCTTTTCAGAATTTAGTTTTTATACTTTTTTGCTTCACCTCAACATCGCCCAGTCCTTGAGCCACGTTTCCAAAGCATACATGCTTTGCTTTCCCAGTTGCTGGAAGTTTGTTTCCAGTTCCGATCATCTCTTTTCCATTCAGATCCCGACAACTGAAAGACTTCACGCTGACCTCCAACTCGAAAGAATTTCTTGGCAGTTTCTGCCATCGCTTTCAAGAGATTAATAAAATCCTCCTTACATCACTGATGTTACTGCTACTTTTCCTCATTCAACAGAATTTACAAATAAGACCGTTGAGTGAAGACTCTTGCTCGTCAGTCCATCATATGTACACTGCCCTTACCGTGTCTCCTGCCTGCTTATAATTACTCCGCCGTTATTTTGGCATTCCTTAGAATTTATATTCTTCCTTTTTTCCAAGCTAACAAGCGTTTTGCGTTTCCATTAACTCCACTGTTCTCTCTCCCTCTTTCCTGTAGGAAGCTCCTCCAGGATCAGCCTACCTATTGGCTACTGGGCGCTCTGCAGATCTTTCAACTCTTTCTTTTTGTGTGGTTGCTTGTTCTCAATTATTACTTGTCTTTCAGCACTTCCATCTTTGATTCGAACGTTCCACTTCAGAGTTCTCTTATCTTGCAATACAACTCATTTCAGGTTTTTCTCCGCACGCTCTTCTGAACGTTCTTCCCCTACCCACACATTTCTCAATTTCCATTTTCAACACCAACTAGCCGGTCAATCTCTTGAATCTCTTCTTTTCTCCCCCCCACCCCCCCGCAACTTTGAACACTTTCCAGCTCAGCAGCTCCTCATTCTTTACCCACCTCTATTTCTTTGTCTTGGCCTGGTAACACAAAACTTGATCAGCCATTCCTATAATCTCATTTTTTATGCTGTTCCACAGCTCTTCACCATTCATTTCTGCTTTCACCAGAGACAAAATTCCACCCCCCAACTCCTTTGTTTTCTTTCCTGTATCTGGCTCTTTCCATCTGTGCTTATCGTAGATCTTCGTTCTTGACACTTTTTTGGTTGCTCTTAGCTTCGCTAATGCCAGCACTAACTTTAGCTCTGGAGGTAATTCTGTGAGAGAGGAAGCCTTCAACGGCCTCAGGAACATACCCTGATTTACTGCAAACTCCCTCCGGAGTTATCAATTCTTGTTCACTGTCATGTGCAATTCACTGAACCTTCAGAGGATAGGGATTATTCTGAGACTGAACTAAAGAAATAATCAGGAATTTCAGAGAGAGTTAAAAAGGTAAGCACAAGCACGGCTAAAAAAAATATACAGGTTTCCTATTTTAATTAAAGCATGCCTGCAGGTCACGGCAGCATTTGTATTGCTTTGAGGATTATTTCTGCATATTAGAAAGTTTTTTGCGTATGAGAATACCACTACCAGCTGTAATTATATGACCGTACATAACTGGATTTTACTAAAAGTTCTGCTCTATCGTCTATCTTTCATTTAGTAGATTTTATATATTAATTTATATTATTGACCTTTTTTCTAGGTATACAGAAAATATGCCAACAGAGGGATAAAAAGCATTTAGAATATAAAAAGAGGTTCACAGATACTGTTCACTAAAGGGGGAACCAATCCAGCCTGCTGTAACAGAGTCCAATCCATGGTCTTCTCCCCATCACCTCTTCTCCACCCAAAACTCCCTTATCCATGACCAGAGATCACATCACACACATTGCGGTGGTTCTGCGTATGCTCTCCCTTCTCAGAATTGTGTTTCTTCCACCACCACACTGGCACGTCACTAGGCACCCATCCATAACGGGACCCACACGGAGATGCTCCCCTCTCTCCTCCTTTGCAATTACTCGATAAATTCGTTGGACTAAAGAGACACTTGCTGAGCTACAACCAGGAGCTGGCGCAGGGCACGGTGCAGGACATGCCCCTGCACCCAGCCCAGTGACACGCCGGCTCCTACAGGCACTCTCAACAACTTCACTTTTCCCCCAAATTAACAGGTAAGAGTGCACTTTAAGAAAAAATAAAATAGAAAAGGTAGTGCTAATAACAAATTATAACAAATTCTCTTCTGAAAATGAGATCCTAATAGCCACTTTTTCTTATTCACATCATTATACACATACCTGAGAGGAAAGAAAACACTCTTTTCCCCTTTTTTGCCATACAAAACCCGTATGATTCATTTAGAATATAATTAACATATGTTTGTCAACTCCTTGTTTCACTGTAGGCCTTTAGCCCAATATTTTCTGTACAGCTACATAGATAGTGCCACCATTCATTATTCAAAGGTTTCTGCTGCAAACCAAAGATGTTCTGGTAAATAACAGTTTTGGACTCATTACAAGATGAGTCATGTTTGAGTTTCCACTCGTTCCAGGTAGCTCAGCTATTCATTCTTAAAATATTTTTGCTCTTTGCGTATTATTCAGAGTTGTGTAGAGAAAAATCTTCGGTACAAGCCATAGGGAGAAGAGGAAAAAGAAATTCATTGTAAATAATCAGCTGCTCCTGGGAGACAGAGACATTACAGTGTGCCAAGTCAAATTAATCCCAGACACAAAGATGTGAATAAAGCTTTAAAACTGAGATAAAGCAGGGAAATTAAATAGATCACTTAGAGAAATAAAACTAACTTCATTCGGTACTGTATTTTACACACTGGCCAATGTGTGCCTGAAATCCAAAGTTTCTGCAAAGGAAAATGCTCTTCACATGAATGCTTGAAGCCAAAAAGAGAGTACTGTATAGAGAGACTGGAGAACGCAGATGGGCTTTCTAAAGTCTTGTTTTAAGCAAATGCATCAAGAACAAATTTCTGCTAAGAAAAGCCAACAAAATCTGGTTTTAAAAGATCTGAAAGAGAATCAGAACCAAAGTGAACTTCATTCATATTGAAATCAGCATTGCTAGATAATAGATTTTAAAAGAACAACTTTTATTGAGCCTAGGGCAAGCTTCAAATTTGCAGTCTGGTCTCATCTCTCCACTCAAACCTTTCTTTATCACGTTTTTCATTTTGATTCCTTTATATAAACGGTGTGTTTCTGAACACAAGATGTCAAACTCAGCTCTGATGTGACTTAATTAACTTCTACAGGGGTGAGTCATTAGAAAACATTTATATATTGTTGCAAATTTACATAGTGCTGTACAAACACAGAAGGAAACAGATTTCCTACCTGGAAGCACTTACAACACAAATAAACCCACCAATAACCAGCGTAATCAGAGTATGTTGTGACCTGGCAGATGCAGAAATTAGGTGGTGTTTTAGGGGCAGAGAACAGTATTGCTGAAGGCAAAATAGTCAAGAAATTGAGAGAAGTGAACTAAAACCAGAGGCAAGCTAATACACAAGGGCACGACACTTTCGAGCTTCACAAACATGGAGCTTAACCATAATACAGTAAAGGACAGAAAAACACTTGTGCTCAGAACAAAAGCACTGGAATCCATATCAAATAGTTCCATGAATATCGAGAGAAAGTTTTTCTTCAAGTCACTTCAATTGCTATTTAAGGGATGTTAGTACTTTGACAACTGAGAAAGACTTTCCGGCAATAATAAAGAGGCAAAAACGAATCAAAACATACGTGAAATACAAAAAAGTTATCACCAAGGAAGATGATATCTCACTGTTTTCCAAATTAGAATCTAATTTGTTTGAGAAAGACAAAGGGGCAGATTTGGGAAGTAAAAGCAAATATAGTGCTGGTTAAAGGCAGGGAAGATCTGCCTAAGACAGGACTGAAATCACAACACTGTACACCTGAATACAGCAAAAGAGGATTCACTGGAACCATCTGCGCACTCACTGAGATATTCAAAGCGTAAGCAAGAAAACCCAGGGATGACCAAAAACTGAATCAGCTATCGACAAGCTTTCAGATAAATCAAGCATCATAAAAACAAAGACTAAACAACAACCACCACCACCACCTAAATACATACAGACATAAACCAACCTTAGCAGCAGCATATGAACGATTTACTGAGTCCACATGCAAGCAGGGATGATTCAAAAATGTTCTGGTATCACGTGATATTGATGTAAATGAGGGGTAATTAATGGGATTAAATTGCTTCTCACCTTTAAACTATCTCCTAAAACCATGCATGGTTTTTCTTCATTTATTCTTGTATCCCATTCTTTTGCTAATACGGCCTTCTGTGAAATTGGATCACGACCCGTACCGAGATTATGAAAAACACATACACAAGGTCATGCTGACAAGGTAGCTGCTCTATGGATTTGTATTTTTATTAGTATTGGTATTTGGTAGTGTTTCTGCACCTACAAGCAAATACATCTTCCAGACACTCTGAAAGGCAGAAGTGGCAGTTCTTCATTTTGGTTTTCATTCTCCACTCCCACAACAGTGAAATTTCTGGGCACCTTGCCAAATGATATTTAATTAAAAGCTACTCTGCTTTTGATTCTGTAGTAACTTGGTTACCAGCTCCATTGGCCATTTATGCAGTGAAAGGAATTTAATAAAAAACTGGTTTTCTATTGTGTTTACAGAACCGGTGACAGTATAATTTTGAGTGTAGAGACAGCTGGCGGTGCAGTTTGCTTAAAAAAAACCCCAAAACCTCAGAGAGGTAAAACACAGAAAAAGTTGAGATAGAAAAAGCCCCAAATCAATGGAGTATTATGTACATTAATACTGTACAAATGGTATTTATTTTAGTTTACCATTTGGCAAACCGATGAACCCGTTTCCTTTGGCAGAGAGGCAGTTCTCAGTAACGCCAAAGCCATCAAGTCCCATGTTGCAGCCGGAAGAAGGAAAAAAAGGATCTTTGATTTAACCTACATCTCCTGCACTCAAAGAGGGCTGATTAAACACATCCAGTACAGAGACAGACACCAGTGGAGTGTATAAACGCTTCTTGGATAATAAAGGGAGAAAAGTGGCTGGCTGAAGAATGCACCAGTTCATTTTATTTCGAGGTTAGGTTTACTTTGTCTTTTTTAAGTGGTAGAAGAATATCTCTGATCCTATCAGTAGCCTCTGGTCATGGTTTTAAACACCTGAAATCATATCTTAGCCTCAGCAAACCGATCACTGGCCATTCTGATAACCCGAGTACAACGGCATTTATAACCCATCCCAGATAACCACCTACAGAAAAACTCACTCCAGACATTTCTCAGTGCCGCAGCCACACAAGTTCCTGCAGACAACTGATGATTTTTCCCAAAACTGGTAAGGCAAAGTGAATTTCAACATCAGAAGACTGAGCAAAATAAAGAGAACAGATACAGGTTCTCTTCAGCACAGCTGGCACTGTATTTTCAANCAGGTTCTCTTCAGCACAGCTGGGACTGTATTTTCAGTCCTAACTCCAAAGAAAGGAAGAGCAGACAATACTACGTGAGCAGGGTTGGACACACATGCACAGCAGAACAACCTCAGATGTTCTCCTGTCTTTACCAGAGGATACTTTTCTTCTTAAACATGCCAAACACTTATACTTAAAACTGCAGATAATATCAGAAAAATCATAAAACATCAGAAAAACATGGAATATATCTAAACAAGGGAATTAACATCCCCCAGTGCTGAACACATGTTCTGATACCATCAACCAGCCAGGCTACGCTCGTGCTCACACCAAGTCTAAATTCCAGCAATGCTTCCTCAGCATGTCCTAATCCTGCCATGAATCATCAAGTATTTCATGGTCCTGAACCCGGATAAACTGTAAGAATAATCAGGGAGAAACTCTGTCACTCACAACATTAGAAACTGGTTGAAAGAGTACATCTCTGTTTACTCCTGCTAGATACAGCCCTGTGAGGTTTGGAGTTGGTGGAATTTTACAGCTCGCTTAGTCTAAATGATTTTAGTGAAGAAAATACCATCACCATTTAGTGAAAAGTTTTGTAAACTGGAGAGCACGTATTTTATTTTTAACTCCAGCCAGTGACTCAAATTTAGCTACATTTAATATCTTAATTTGGAAGTCAAGCTTCACTTCAGCTCTGTGGCTTACCAAAAAGAGCACAAATATTAGGAACTGAAAAATATTTCAGAAGGTTGTTTTCAACATTTCTACCTTAAAATCTCTTCGCCTAACTTCTTCTTAATGCCTCAGACGCACAGGGGGAAAAAACCCACCTTAGATAAGCCATACAAACTTGCAAAGCAAAGAGTAAGACACAGCTTTTTTGTTTTTTCTTTTTTTTTTAGATTTAAGAGCTTGACTGACGAACGCGCAGCAACAACCCTTCTCTCTCAGATTTCTCATCAGAGACTTCTGAAGAAACTAAGCAGTCCCAGCCAAAGCATGCAGGTCACTGTAAAGCAGATAACAGGTTACAAATCCAAAGCAGAAGGGTGGTGTAAGCTCCAGCAGTGGAGGGGACTTTGCACTGGGACTCAGCTGCTAGGTATAGTTATGAATGGCCTGCAGAAGGTGAGGAGCAAGGAGTTGACATCTGCTGACAACAGTTATTCACAGTGGTAAAGTTAAGGGCTGAGATCAAGAACTGGAAGAGAATTTTAATGAGACTGAGTCACAGGGTAACAAAATGGAAATAAAATTCAATACAAATAAATGTAAGGAGATGCAAACAAGATAAAAAAACCAAACAGTATGCTAGGCGGACAATTTCCATGCAGGGACAAGATCTTAGGGTCATAACAGACAGGTACATGAAAAACATCAATCTCTACTAGCGGTCCAAAAAACCCCCAACCCCAAATAAAAAAAATCCAACAGTGATAGGAGTTAAGAGGGGAAGGAAGCATATAACACAGATTATTGCTCTCACTTGAGGAACAGATGGAGCACCATCTCCAAAGTCTGTGTGCTGTTGTGGTCTTTCTCCCTGCCCCACCTCCAAGAAATAGAGGAGAGGTGGAGAAGAACAAGGATGGTAAAAACGCATGATCAGTGGCCACATGAGGAACTATTCAGAGAGCCTGGACTCCCTCGTTCTCCTGGGAAACCACCCAACTGAAGGGATGGGAGAGTATGACCTTGGTTTATGAAATCATAACCAACATGGTTTATTATGATTTCATATACCTCTCCTATGAGGACAGGCTGAGAGAGCTGAGGGTGTTCAGCCTGGAGAAGANCAGGTTGCCCCGAGAAGCTGTGGCTGCCCCATCCCTGGAGGTGTTCAAGGCCACGTTGGACGGGGCTTGGAGCAACCTGGGCTGGTGGGAGGTGTCCCTGCCCAGGGCAGGGGGGGTGGGACTAGGTGGTCTTTAAGGTCCCTTCCAACCTAAACCATTCTATGGTGACAATAGATAGGAATCAACTGTTTTCTCTTTCACTAATACATGGAGGGCACCAGATGAAACTAGCCGGAGAAAGGTTCAAAGGACACATTAGCCAGGCTGCACCAACAATGGAAGGTGCTGTAATCTCACAAGTTCCTGCCAAACAATAAACCTCTTTTAATGCACAAGTAGTATCGTAAGAAAGAAAGCAATCCACTTAAAACTTCAAGGGGAAAAATGGCAAAATATCTTACACTGGCTGGATATCAAGACCAACCAAAAACTGTCACGTGGACTATGACACACACCCTTAAACACGCTCAAATAAAATCACGGTAAGAGTGGGAATGCAGGCAGAAATCCAAAGTAAACAAGCCTAAAGTCCACTACCTCCCTGCCAGGTTCGCTGACATGGCTACAGGTTTTCCATGTTAACTCATACGGCTTTTCTTCAAGACTTGTCCTAACATCTTCCATCTTTTGAAAGAAACTGAAGTGACATCCGTGCTACTCCAGAACACAACGGATAATGAGGGATTTCATAAGAAGTTGCTTTGGAAGGTTGGGGAAACAGTACTAGGGGAAATAGGCATGATGAGCAGGTCATTTAGTGCTGAGAGGGCAGCATACGGCTGCCAAAAGTGGCAGGTGGCAAATTTTCAATGTCACGCAGTAATAGTAGTAGTGGAGGGCTGTGAGCTGTAACATCTATAGTAAATCACCGAGTAGAACAACTTGCCAGAAGGCACAAATACTGCCTCGTACTTAGGCAATGCTTCTACTGATTAGATGATCAACATATTTTGCTCCCGGTATTTTGATTTCATCAGCTTTCCTGTATGCTGAAACAGCCGGACTGCAGCATAAAGACCTGCAGGGTTCCTTCTCCCTCTTCAGTGTGGCCTCCTTGACACACAATCTACCCAACAGCCGCAACACGTAGGTTGTACCTCATACCGGGAACATACGATCTGGCTCATACGCAGAGGACACCAGCTACCTCCCATGGAAATGGTGAGTTCAGAAGGTCTTGACATGCTACGCATCCTGATGCCGTCCTCAAACATCAGCCCCAAGCAGACCCAATGACTCGCTTCACCCCACAGAATTGCATGCTTGTTTTCACATAGCTCGGTTCCAGTGGTCATCAGTGCCAACGCCAAAAATCAAGAGCTATGACGATGGAGTGGGCAATGCAGATCACATAGACAGGATCTCTGAAAATGCAGGTAGCCCAATACGTCAATATAGCTGTAGATGTATTTTCCAGGCTGTCCTCGAGCAGACGCATTCATGGAGACAGCCTAAAGAGAACGGAGATCAAGCACAGAAGGACAATAGCAACTCATCCAAACGTTTTTCATCATTTGGAGTATTAGAGAGAAGAACAAGAATATATAATTCGTATTTCCACTGAAATGTAGAAAAAATATGCTCATAAAATTTATGCTTTATCTATCATGATGGCTGATACCATTATTGTCCCCTCCCTCACAGATGTTCAAATGGGCAATCAAAAAGGGTTTTGCTTTGTCAGTTTTTCCACTGCCATCAGTCATAAGAAAAAAAAAAAACAGCTCAAGAGAAACAAAAGGCTAGAAGAGAAGGAACTGAAACGCTCATCTTTACCCTAGGTTTTACAAAGCAGTCTCCACATATCAGAACAGCTAGTTAAGTGCCATGATTTCTTCTTGCAATCAAAGCTTTTTATTTCTCTCTGGAGCCTCCTGCAAGAACAGAATTGCACGACGCTCCTCTGCGATCGAAGACTTCACTGAAGAGTATACTGCATGAACGCAAAGTGATGCAATGAATAAAGACCCTGTCAAAAGGAAGGGTGTTAATGGCAGAAATGAATTTTGCAGTAATAACGAAGACCTCAGATTCACTAGCAGCTGTAAGTTTTGCCTTCAAAAAATAATTTAAAGATCTCTGCCCTCCCGTTCCCCCCTCCCCCCTTTTTATACCTGCAAAAATACCTTTGTTGTTATATGAAGTCTTGCACTGCTGGCGCAGAGCAAAAATGCTTATCTAGAGATATCACAGTACCAGACAAATTTATTTTAAAAAGCTAAATAAAAAAAGGGGACTAAACTTTTAAAACTCGTCAAGCCACAGGAAAACACATTTCATTTGTAAGTTAACAGGTAGGATCTATTCAATTCCATTTAGTATTTCTATCTCATATTATTTTCAAGAATTTCCAGGAAAGATAAAAGGGCAGCTGAACTCCCCAAATCTTCACAGTCTTCAACAGATGTATTTAAATGTACTCTTCAATAGAACAACAAAGCACACAGTCTATGCCAACTTAGAAACATAGACTCATGGAATAGTTTGGGTTGGAAGGAACCATAAAGGCCATCTGGTCCAACCCCCTGCCACAAGCAAGGACATCTTCACCTAGACCCGGTTCAGAGCCCCGTCCAACCTGGCCTGGAATGCTTCCAGGGATGGGGCATTTCCCACCTCTCTGGGCAACCTGGGCCAGTGTCTCACCAAACTTCTGAAGATCTTCCGTGCAATCTCAGCTTGTCAGCTTCCTAATTCTAGAAAGCAAGCTTCAAAACATGAAAGA
Organism: Himantopus leucocephalus; assembly: GCA_003993805.1. Classification (NCBI taxonomy): domain Eukaryota; kingdom Metazoa; phylum Chordata; class Aves; order Charadriiformes; family Recurvirostridae; genus Himantopus; species Himantopus leucocephalus. Next base: position 214,434,534 of record RSEF01000001.1, on the reverse strand, counting down.
TGTGTTTCCTCATTTCTTGAGGCTACGTCCAAAATAGCCAGTTAGACACATCTGCACAAACCGTATGAGGCAGAACCTTTACTCAAACCTGAAAATATCTTGAGCTACTTGAAAGAGTTATTGAAAGAGTATCACACAACTCATTTCTTTGACTATTAAATTCCTAATATTTTAATTGTTTCAAATGAAATCAGAGAATGACAGAACACTTGAGCTTGGAAAGGACCTTTGGAGATCATCTGGACCAATCCCAGTCCTAACAGTAATGTATAGAACATCAGAAATGTATTTTTATATTCCCAGAAATAACTTCTATAAAAGTGGCCATCTAACAAACAACTCTTGACAATGGTCAGCTTAGAGTGAAAGAATGTGATGGGAGAGGAGGTAGCCCAAAGACTTTCCTCATTAAAAAAGCCCTACTGTTAAGAAAACAAACCAAAAATAATCCCGAGACCACAATTCTTACCTTCATTTGGTATGTAATTATTGCTACAAAGGAAATTAAATCAGCTTTGAAGTTAAGAACCTTCGTTTCTTTACTATTTAGAGGAAAACGAGGCGCATTTTTTTTACTCCAGACAATCAATACGCTAGGTATTTTTTGTTCTTCTTCTATGGAAAAATCTACCTTTATAGAAGTGAGCTATCAACAGCAGTAAAAAACAGTTTTTGAAAAGCAGGATTCTGTCTGGTGCAACTGTTACTAGGTATGGCTGTAAAGTGATTCCTAAATCCCTCTTCCCCAGGAAAGCTGGTCAACCCAGACTAATGTCTCGGATGAGCCCTTCTGCTTCCTACCAAGAAACACCATTTCGGTTTTGTAAGTCAAAAAAGGGAATGGGGTAGATCTCAAATGGCATCGAATTCCCTGAAACAGCCTCAGGGTAAGAGGCAGATCTCTGCGAAAAAAAGCGACAGGGTGCAGTTTTTGCAGTATCTTGGTATTTCTTAAAGATACTTCTAAGAACTCATGGTGGTGTCCTCATCCGCCTTCTCCATGAGACTTTCCAGAAGTTGTCTGCACCTAGATTTAAATTGCCTGAGCTTCTTTCATTGCTGTCAAGGTTGTTATGAGGGGCATTTTGCTTCTAAATGGAGGAGACAGAAGATCTAATATGCTCTCTATAAGCTAAAAGAATGATCAGAAATAAACATTTTGATAGGTTTCAGCTCTTTCTGTCACTACACTACCCCTTTCAAGAGAGAACAAGCGTTACACAGCTGATGAAGAGCTATCTGCATGCTGATGCCACGTCTTTTATTTAAAAGCACACAACACGATGGAACAAAATGGAAAGTCGTGTTTAAAAGAACTTTTGATCTTTGATCCTTACGTCCCGTTGAGAACCTTCCCTTCGCCATCAATTGGGACGAAACCTTTTGTTCCCGACTGTGAGGAACAACTGACAAGTCGGTCATGGTGGCAAGCTTGGTGGCAAAGACTACTGAAGCAGAAGATGGCAGGATCGGTTGTAGGATACCTTCACTTCTCGGACTTGAGATGCAAGAGTAGAGGTGAATGATGATCTTTCAAAAAAAAAAGAGATGTTTGTTTATTCTTTTCTTTTACATGCATGAACCTCTCTATGGAAGATTTAGCTTAGTTTTACAGGAATATACCATTCTGGTTTCATTCATGTTCTGTCATAGCCTCCATAACCTGGACCAATTTGTTCAGCCTTCTTCTTTATGTTTTTCTATCCACCTAACAGCAGCATGTGCATATTTACAGCATATTTTCAAAACCAAAGGCCTAAAAACAGGCACATCAACCCAAAATTTCACTTCTCCCCCCCCCCTTAATTTGCTTCAAATATTCTTATAAAAGTTAAGTAAAAAAATGTATCATCATTACACCTGATCACAGCTGTATATTTGAAAGCTCTTTTTAAAAAGGGAAGTACCGCGTTATCCTTCTTAACCAGAAGGAGACACTTTTATGAACACACAGAAAAAGTAATGCTGCTCCCAAATCCCATCCCCAACCACGTTTACTGGAGGGCATTCACACAGACGCTTTGCTCTACCTCAAGTGAGCAGAAATTATCAAGAAAAACAAAACCAGAAAACCAACACCAGACAGAAAATGTCTTTCAAGACACTACCATAAACAGAAGAAAAATAATTTGATAGGAAAAATGCAAATTTCTCGCTAGCCTATTTGGACAGACAATCAAAAAGCAAACACAGATGTACTTGGCATCCTGACCAGAAATAAATCCAGGAAACCTAGTAGCTCACAAATTTCACATCTCAAAAAAATGTAACCAGCCCTTACTATTTTTTTTTTTAATTACCTCTTCATGGTTTGTGAAGGTAAAAAAAGCTTTGAGCCACATTTTTACACAACCAGAGCTAAGAAAACCAGTACTTTTTTTTTTTTTTTCCATAAATCTGCAGGCTTCTTCCTACTCAATTAGTTTCTGTTTGCAACCAGTATGAAATATGCTTTTATTCTTGTTGAAAATATGACAAACTACTCTTTAAACTGCAAAAGATGATGTATCAAGGATATTGCTAGGGAAATGAACAGCAGTAGGAGTATCTCTCAAGCACAAAATACAGAATAATGTTAAAAAAATAAAAAAGGGATAGGAGGAATTGGTGTATGCACTCGTCGAAACAATTTTGGTAACTGAAAGGAACATTTTTACATCTATAAATTAAAATGCAAATCAATGTTAAGGATTTGTTCCTGCACTATACTTACACTTTATTTCCACTTCATGCATGACATTCGTGTTTACTGGTGATGACGATGTCACTAACTTCCCATCAAACTGTACCTTAAAATGTTTGCTCAATATAACAGAAGTACAGAGATTAATTCATTTTAATACACATGGAAATCTCCCAATATAAACCTTATTGCACAGACTAATTTTATTTTTCATGGAAAATACTGAAAAATGACTATCCAGTTTCTCAAGTACACTGTTGCAACTAATAGGATACAAAGCAACGAACACTACTAAAGGAAGATATGCCGCAACGGTTTCAGAGATTCAGAAAATAACCACCATGCCACTTTCATTGAAATTGCAGAACACTGAACCGCAGTTATGTTTTCACTGTTTCACACTTGCAATTAGGCGATTCATTTGCTTACATTAATTTCATGTAATTAGAATGGATGGTGTCACATGAATTTCTTCCCCATTCTGGCTTCAGTTCAATAATGTACTTCAAGCACACGCTTACGGTGATCCAAGTTTTTTTACAGCTAAGGTAAATAACAGTTTTGTGGGATTTGTCTGCCCAAAATTCCATAATTTGGTTAAAACCTTTCCCTTAAGTGGCAAACAACTGTTGGCTTATACTAAAATTTCACTGAATGCTCTAGACAATGCTTTGGGGGGTTTTGTTTTATTATTATTATTATTCTTTCAGTGATAGTGTCAATCCAGTAGACAAGTGGAGAACATCATCTATATGGACTGTATACCGGGCCATGTATTTTTTCCAGAATCTGGCTGGACAGCATGCTCCCTCATCAGTGTTGATTTTTTTTTATCAAAAAAAAAAAACCCAAACACTATTTTGGTTATATTTTAAAAAACCAATAGTTCAAAACTGGAATCTTCAAGATCTTTGGTATTGCCCTAACAAAAAACTAGAGCACCAAGCTTTTAAGATATGTTACTTATATCTTCTAAAACAACGTGGAAGGGAATGACCCAGTTAAGGCAAGTTTCACTGCTGGCCACGCAGACCTGAAAGTATATAATAATTAATGCTTGAGGCAACAGCCGTTTTTTGATAGACTATCAGAAATAATCCCCTCGGATCTAAAACCTGATGTGATACCTACTTTTTCTTCATGTTTTGCAGTAGTTCCTTTAAATATGGGCAAACCACTTTATTTTTAAATGAACACTTATATCTCACTGGTAAAGAATAAGATGTAAAAGTTTCTCATCTACGGTTTATCAATATACCATGTCTTTAGGATAAAGCATGCAAGTCAATGAGAGGGTTTGTACGGTTGTAGGTCCAGAGTGAATGTGAAGAATAAGTGTCACCTCTGTAACATGGGGGAGAAACATCCTAGCCATTTACTTAGATGTTTACCAAAGCTGTAAGCCACATAAACAGCAGCAGGCACTCACTTGCCCGGATCATACAGACAGACTTCTTTGCTGCTAGCACATATTTGTCAGATTAGCAGCACATCTTTTATTACTTTGCAGCTGCCATTTGGACTCCTCTCCCGCACTGGCCTGAGTAACCCTACGTTTCCTTTCTCCCTCCTCTTTCTGGGGCGAGTAGGCAGGACTGGCTGATAAAAGGCCTTTTATCTGTATGCAACAGAACAAGTCAACTACTGTGTATGTAGAGTCTTATACTGAATAATCATTTATGGTAGATTTGACTTAAACATTCTCTCTCTGTGTTTTTTTTTATTTTTTTTTTTAAGCTGTCAACACGTTCTGGTTTGTACAGGTCTGAAAGCATAACTTCCAAGGCTGCAAAGGGGAAGAAAGGAGTATAGTTTTTAAAAATAGTTAAGAACACATCTACTGTACCCTTTAAAGTAATTCTCGGTTTAAGACAAACAGCTTCAGTAGCCAAGAAGGTCTGCCCAGTTTACCTTACAGCCATCCAACAAACTGCTAAGTGTCAAGCGTAAAATCTGGATCACTGGGGTGAGGGACTGCTCTAGAACAGAAAGGATAAGAGGCTGCTCCTGTAAAACTATGTTCAAGCATACAAATTTATGTACTTTAACCACTGCACAGTGAGTTAAATGAGCTTTTCTTTTTTGTTGTTCTTTTAACCAATGGAGACTTCATCCTCAGGAAAATTAAGGTAACACGATCTGAGAAATATGAAAAGAATAACTTCTCAGTAATATCACTATTTAAAATACCTGGAGTCACACCGACATAGGCCAAAAACACTAGTTACTGTGCAGAAGGTGCAATCAAACATTTCTTTAAGTGCCACAGAAGAAAGGAATAACAATTCTTATAAATTACCTTTCTCTAACATTTATAAACCCGCTGAACTAGTTGAATTTCAGAAGAATTCATTAGCTGAATTAACTAGATGAACTTCAGGATAAAACAAAGAATGAAGCTGTACGTACCTTTATTTCTGCATTTTTTTTTTTTTTTAAAAAAACACTTTCATGTTAATTACACTCTCCAGAGTACCATTCTCAGGCAATTTGGCGACTGCTGTTTTCCCCTAAATTATGGCCTTTTGATTGTAACAGAGAACGTGCTCATTTGGTAAAGAAGCAGCAGTTATGAAGCTGGTATCATTTCCTCAGGGATGGGAAATGGATCCTGGTTTGCAAACCACTGCTGGGGATTTCTGTGCAGAGATCCACGAGTTGTCAATAACCTTATGAACGCTCTGAATGCGAGTCGGGTTTTTTTATCCCCAAAGCTTCTAGGTAAAAAGGCTAATATTTGGTGGATGAGCATCACCTGTCATCCCTTCCTCATGTTTTCTAGCTGTCGTGGTTCAGACACTAGCACAGCGTAGACAAGTCAGAAGCCATTTGTCTTTTAAATTTCTTTTGTCTTCTATCTGCGTTTCTGCGCTTTCTCAGCCAGCCCTGCATGTGTTCCAGAGCCATCACTTACTCTGCTTCCCTACTGGAAGGAAGGGGTACAAAGTATTTGTATTAGGGAGGAGACAAAATCAGACTTAAGTAACTCTGAGAAAGGCTGAGAGAGTTGTGGTTGTTCAGCCTGGAGAAGAGA
>RSEF01000001.1:214412167-214428807 GCA_003993805.1 Himantopus leucocephalus | reverse complement strand
TGTGGCTCTGTAGGAGGGTATTGGAGCTTTCCTTTCACTGCATTGATCTCCTCTCCCCAATGTAAAACAGCTGCTTTTATAGGTCTATTTTGCCTTTTCCTTAAATTGCTTTGAAGTTAATCTAATTTCATGGGCTTTCGCATTTGCCTGGTAATATATATAAAAAAAAAGACCCACCTATCAAAATAGAAGGTTTTCTAAAAGAACATCTTTGTGAAGCAAAAATTTGACATGATGACACAGCCCAGGCAATGTAGGAAGTGGAATAGGACACATGAAGGGCTGGTTACATCTGTGTATTAATTGCTTAATTATGTCAGGTTGCTAAAAACAGCTCCTAGCAGCAGTAATAACAGTCTTGTTGGTACGGTAATAAAATATGCTCTGCTTACTGCATCTACACTTTTGTTCAGTGGGATGACAAAAAGTGGAGGCAGTAATTACAATATGGAGAGAATTTGACTGAATACGTAGCATATATTTCTGTGTTGTTCCTGGTGTCAGAAACCAACAAAAATCCAACCTTCTTTCCACAGTCTCCCCTTCTACCCTTGGTTGGTTGGCTGTACAGTAGATATCANGTCTGCAGGACCAAATTATCACCACTGGGACCACTGGCACGTTCAGTTTAGTCTCCTGCTTGTTTTCGGTGTGGCAGCAGGATTTGCTGGAGACTGGTCCGCTGCAGGGAATGAGACTCCTTGGGGCCATCTGCTTCAGCCCTCATCTCTCCAGGGTGCCAGAGCTGGCTGAACTTTTCAGTGTAGCTTAGAAATACAGGTCTAAACTATTCACCTGGACTCATTTGATAACCAGCTGGAGATCCTTCCAGAAGGTGATTCATCTCATTTTCTCAGAGAGCTGCCACTGAAAGTGCCATCTCTTCCCATTCACTACAAGGCAATCTGGGGTAATTAGCTGTAACGACTCACATTCATTTTAGATACATAAGTTTTGGCAAGCTAATGGTGAAAGTTCCTGCTTAGAAGGGAACACGTTGGCCACATAGAAAGTATTATCATCATCTCCATTTTATAGATGGAAAGGTGAGGCAAAGAGGCTGCTACTGAGTGTCCTGTAGTCAATTTATGGCAGTAATAGGTACCCCATGCACTTCAGTACATTAACCATTAAATAAGCTATTAAGTTGCCCAAGCGTTTAAGTTTATATAATCGTCAGCATGACATGGCTGATTGTGGGTTGTTTTTAACACATTTATAACTTCAGTGATTGAATTCATAGCTCAGATTGCAGTCCCTCATAAAAACAGCATCTAATATTTGGCAAATGATCTCCAGATTGCTGTTATTTTTCCTAGCGATGCTTAAATATTTTTGAAAGATTGATAAGTAATTTTGAAAATGGTCAAACTGCATCTGACTTCAGCATTTGGACATAATGATTTGACTGCAACGGGTGTCATGTTTATGTCAGAGTGATGCATGAGTCACACTATTCTGCCATGTTAAAGGAACACTTGTTATTTTTAGAATTTGGCTTATAAACCAGCCACATTTCCATTTGCTGCCCAAGGGTGAAAGAGTAGCTGTCATTTTACTGACAGTGCATACTGCACCATATGTCTGTCCCTGAACTCCTGCAAAGTTGGGTGAAAAAGGCAAATGCAAAGTGAAACTTTCCTTCTCTCTCTCTCCCTTTGTCTTTTCAAGCATGAGACCTTTTGGGAATTGTTTTCACAGTTATCATGGTCATTTCCTCAAACAGAGCCCTAAACATCAGTGTATGAAAGGAGCTGACTTACATGTTTACAGTGGTTTTTAAAGCAACCAGGCTTTTCAGGGATTTGTGTTGTTGACCTGCAAGACAACAGCATTATTGGGAACCGAAATTCTAAGGTTACCTAACTGTGTATTGTCACAAACTTACTGATTTGTAGGAACTTGTGTCTGCTACTTACAGTTTTGTGACCATAATGTCCCTCAGTTTTATCTTCTTTTTCAAAAGAATAAAACATGTTTTTTGTATGGCAGCTCCCTGTGCTTTTGCTATTGTTTTGCCTCACTGAGAAAGCTTTTGTAAGAAGAAATAAATTTAGATTATCCAGTCATCTTAAAGAAAAGAGAGTTTTCATTATTTGGAAAGGAATTAGGATGTGAAGAATGTTGTGTTGTGCTTTGGAAAGCACAAAACTTTTCTTTTGTGTCTTGTTTTTCCACACTGCTTGACTACCTTCAGATCCTTTTCCATTTAATATAGCCCCTGTAGTCATTGTTTACCTAAACTGGACATTCTGGTCTAAATTAATTCTCGATGCAACTCTGCTGGTTTCCCCCAAATTGCAGCAGGGATGACATTATCCCTGCTTTCCCTTCATTTTTTACCATAATGAAGACCAAATAGTCACCAAAATAAAACACTGAGAAAAACTCAGCCACCCAGGAAATTCTTCATAGAAAATGAGACTTGATGGACCAACCAGAATAACCCAAACTCAATTATAGACACCTGCATTAGACGTCCGTCACTATCGTCAGGAATAAACAAGGGGAGGATGAGGCATGAAAGAGCCTATATAAATGGCATAATTATGAAAAAGGATTTTTAAAAAGAAGCAGCTATCAATTTAGGAAAGTAAGAAGTCGATAGAAATTGGGAAAAGGGAATAAAGAAGACCTGGCTGCAACAAAGACTTTGTTTCTGTTCCTTGCTTGTCCCAGTGCAGAACCAAACTTATCTCCACGCTTAATTTTAAAGATTCTCTTTAAATAAAAACATTTTTTGGACTTAAATTCATATATATGTTTGCAGATAAGCAGAGACCTTAGTGCTTCTTCTGAAGGAATCTCTGTCTGGTGTAAGAGGCAGAAAAGTGAATCTGGGCACGTGCAAGCCTTCTGTTTCCGATGCTCAAATTAATTGTTCCAAGCTGGTTATGCTCTCAGAGCAATATCCCTGAGCCCAAATTCCCGAGATGTGTCACATATCTGTAGATTAATGGAGAGACTGACATTAGACAGATTGCTTTTACCTGTTCATGTTAAAGCTTGGGAATTTTATACTGTCCTCAAACTATGACCGAAATTAAGTTAGCCATATGGTTTCCAATAAAGGTCAGTTTTGATAGTAAGTAAATGGTCTTTCTTGTCAGATATGAAAAATTTGAAAAATGTAACTATCCCTTAATATTAATATTTTTCTCTAAATTGAAATCTGTCACCTTTTCTTCATTAAGTAGAGATAATTCATAACTACTGTCTTGGCCAGCTGTTGCTTTAAATCATCTTCATATTACTCAGAAAAATGTGCTCGGTGATTTATCTGTAATTTTCTTCTACCTGCCATCATTGACAGGTCTGTCTTAGCTTTTTTACCCACAGTAGACTTCTTCTAGGAAACAAAATGAAACATAGCAGTGGCTTTTGTTCAGCTGCTGAAAAGTATTTGATTCTACATAACTGCAAGTAAGGAGAGTTTGACAGGGTTTGAGTTCTAGTCCTGGCAGAGTATAACTGTGCTGAATGTGTGTTTTTATTCATCATAGATCATGGGACTTATTATGGCGAGGAAGAGGCTCTGGCAGCATAGAACTGACTCTTCATAATGCTGAGAGTCCATCACGTTCACATATACATTTCCCACCAAACTGCGGCACTTTAAATGATTAGTCTTATTGACTAATATGGTTTAAGGAGTTCTCACTGGATAGGAGGCAGCAGATCAGAGAGGTGGTAACTCAGCCTGCAATTAGTGGTGAACCAGAGATGCTCCTTTTCCATCCACAGGAGCTGAAATAACTCCCCAGTTTCCATTCTCTAACGGCCTGTTTCTAGCTCCTGGGAGAGCAAAGCCTGAAAATATAAAAATGCACATCATGCCTTATGAAAGAGAAAGTAAATGATTCTCAAATGTGCTATTTAAAGTATCATGAATGGAAGTATTTTTTAACACTTGGGATTGACAGTATCGCAATATAATCCTGCTGTAGTGAGATAACATCTTGAGCTTAAAAATTTTATGAATCACATCAGATAAAATTATTTTTGCTTAAGAAACGTCTGTTTCTATCACCGAGTTAATAACTCACACTGAAAGCTTTATTGGGTTTAATTATGGGAATACTCTGAGTAAACCAAGCAAACTTTTCTTCTTTTCAGGCACCAGAGCAGGCATCGCATCAAGGACTGACGTGCACTTAGATGATGAGGAAAAACTGTGAATCTGAAGCTCTTAGTCCACTCAGGATAGTCATGGTTTTAATTTTTACACTGCAGATAAACTAAAAACATCTACATTTTTCATCTGAACGTCCATCCAACTGGCTCAACTGTTGTAGCTTTTCCTGGTGTCGAGGTTTGGGCCAGACTGGTCACTCAGGAGGAATGACAGATGCTCTTCCCCCACCTCTCTCTCCAAGGAGAGGAGGGAGAGAGAGAAACAGACTTATGAGTTTAGAAGGAACTAAGCTACTTTAATGAAATATTAATAATAAAATAAAAAGAAAATAACTATATATATACAATATATGCACAACCAGTATTGAGCTCCCAGGATGATGATCATGTCACTGGCTGGCACTGGGGAAGTCCCAGACTGGACTCAGTGATGGACAGGAGTTGGATTCTGGATCGGGATTCAGGAATGCATGGATCAGGACCAAAGGCAGATGAACAAACAGAGTCCTTCTCAGATGCCGGCCATTAAAGAAAGGGACTGACCCTTTGATCCCTCAGCTTTTATCCCGAGCATGAGGCAGATGGGATGGAATACCCTGTTGGTCAGTTTTGGGTCACCTGTCCTGTCCGCTCCTCCCCGCAGGTGGGAGTCCACTGTGCTTTTCTGCTTCTGACCCTCCAACGGGGCAAGTAACAAAGTTCGTTGGCCTTGGGTATTGTAGCAATAAGTATAAGCAAGAACCTCTCTGCATACCATGCCTTGGTATAAATGATAAACATAGATCTTATCATTCTGAGAATGAACAGTGTCTGCACAATATACTGTTAATTTCAGAGAGTTCAGTTAGTTAGAAGAGGCTGAGCTGCAAAGTGAAGTTACTGAACAGAAAATTGGTTCTGTTTTACCTCAACCCAGGACACCTGAGAAGTGAAAATCTGAGTACTGTTTTGCACTCGTGTATACGCTAATAGAAACTACAAAAAACGCATTTTTTACTTTAATAGGATATATGTGAAAGTAATGAGTTGTTATGAACAATTCTATAGAAGTTTGCAGCATATTAATATTTTTTTCCAGATTCCAAATCTGGTTTTCATCTCATAAGCTGTAAGCAATGCCAGCAGAAATTGCACCAGCATCAAAAGTGATAGGAAAATTATTTGGAACAAGGGAAAATGACTGGAAATTGCCCTCTGTTTATGGACAGTTAATAGACCAAAAAGGAGGCCAAACTGAGTGCAGTTGCTGTGAATTATTGCACAGCCCCAATCTCAGCAAAGTGTGTTGAGTGCCTTTTGGAGACCCAAGCAGAGAGGTAGTGTCAGTATGCTTCCTTTATTAGAAAAATCCTACACACACAGAAAAATAGAAGGTGATAGTTTAGTCATCAGCCAAAAATAATGAAGCAGGCAAATACTGAGACAATCGAATAAAGGAAAACCAAGAATTCCTGTAGAAGAGAGAATAATGGTGTAACAGTGGATCCCTCCCTCCTCCCACCAGGAACCATGCTGAGTCCCAGCAGTGACCCATCAATGCTAATGGACAAATAAGCTTCTTAGTTTAGTTTATAAATGATAAAAATCTGTTCTTTGGGAGCAAGAAAGCCTGGGTCCTGCCTTCATAGCTGCCATGAAGTTCTTCATGCATCACGATGCTGTGCATTCGGAAGGCTTCTTTGGGGAATGGCCTAGCATATCCTAGAGCACTGCAGAAACGCAGCAGGAAAAATTTGCTCTAAGTCGCCTCTTTTTGCATCATCTGAGGCTGGCGTGGGCAGAGGAAAAGGGATGAAGTGGCTCAGGGAGCCCCAATTCCCATCTCTCTCCGTTCTGCTGGTAGCCCACTGATATTACCACACAGTTCAGGCAGGTTTTGGTGGCCCTGGTCTACACTGGCTACCAACGGGGGTCCCTCATGGCTGCAAAGACATTTAATTTCCTTCCTTATTGCCCGCACCTGCCTCAGTATGAGCACAAAGAATGTCTCAGGCCAACCCTGTGCAGATTTCTTTATGGGACCTGTCTGAGTTCTTTTTTGAGTTGCCTTTTCTTAATTTCAGAAGTAATCTAAAAAGAAGACACTTGCTTCACTCCACGCATTGAAAAAAAATGAATGGAAAAATGTTAATATCCAATGTTACAAGAGAGAACAAGAAAAAAGCAGTGTGAAAAAACCTAGAAAAAGACCAATAAGAGAGACAGATGCAGAATATTGGAGAGCTGCTTCTTTTTTTTTCTCTTATTTAGCTTAAAGATGACAGTCTAGAAGGTACTGAATGGATATAAAGACTTCAAAAGGGAAAAAAAGGGTTTCAGTGATGGGCAGGATTTTACTTAAGGGACTTCTTGATCATCCTTCAGAGATGACTAGGAACTCCTGACCTCAGGATGAGCATTTCTTAGGATCAGGTGCTGCTGGGCCACGTTTATTCACCTGTGAAAGCAGAATGTAAGTCTCTGGGATTTGTGAATTCCCATCATTATGAGAGGAGTGTCAACATGCAGGAGTGAGAGGTGAGATAATGACAAGAGAGATTTATGGGAAAGAGTTTTGAAGTGACGCACTTTGCTATAAAAAGGTTAGAAAAGTGAATATATTTTTATAACTACAATACAGTGTTATTAAGATTTTTTTAAGCTTTTTCTAATCTGTCATTCACATTGAAAATCCAGCTGGGTTCCATATCCTGTTATTTGACACGCGGCTTCATCATTAGTTATTATTGACACCTATTTGCAGCTAAGCGAGATTGGTTGTATAACTTGAGGCTCTTACACTAAATATTTATTCATTGTACTTTCAACAGATGAATACAGAAATGAAATATCAGTTCCATTTTCTTCTACATAATTGAGCCTTGCATTAATTAATCCTTACAATTTACGTATAATTTTTCATTATGTTCTTGCCATCTCTAAGAGGAAAGCCAGCAAGAACAGCTGCAGTGATGTTCTCTGGTTTTAGGTAGACATGAGTTTCTTGATAGGCAAAAATTAGAACTTATCTTAGCCTATTAATGTAGTGCTTATTGGACCCCAAAATACTGAAACCTCATTGTACTGGGCAAGAAATTAAGAATGCAAAAATACATTGATCAGTAGCTATAGCTACTGATTTTATGTTTCTAACCTTCAGATTTTACAAGCTACAAGCAAAAGATGGAAGGAGAAACAGAAGCCTTATGATCTTCTCTGTAGATCTCCTAGAGACAGACACGTGTGATGCTCTGGTGAGCTGGAGTAAAAAGGCTCTGGTCCCTTCATGTACCAGCTATTATATAGTAATTTAAATACAGTAGATCAATTCAACAAGAGCAATTGTAGATGCCACTTCAAAATAACTGAGTGACCACAGCATAAACTTCAAGTGTGAAGGTGGTGGTGAAGGTGCATGAACAAAAGACACCCGTCTTCAAGTCCAGTCACTTCTCTACTTTAGGGTAATCTTAGTAAACCACTTCCCACCTAGATGTATGTGCATTCTGTGTGGATTTTTGTTACACCAACTTCTGTTATCTCTGTAAAACTTGCTGCTGAGAATTTCAACTTATGGCTGAGTGTTCAAACATGACTGCATATACTGTAATAAAATACGTTATTCAACTGATGATGTGAACTCATAAGCAGTGGTTGCTGCTCGTATGTATGAATGTGAACTATCTTTCTCCCTTGGATATCTTTAAATATTTCTGTTTCCTAATTTACTCTGTTGTCTTGGCTGTGCAACTCAAGAACATGGGAATAAATATAAATATTTCAAGAGCCAGGAGAGTCAGAGAAGGAGCAATATGGTAGGCATACCAGTTATTTAATGAAACTTGGGACATCCAAGTTATTTTTTTCCAAAACATCATAAAAAATGCAGTTTAAAACAACAGACCTACTTTCCATCACAGAAGTGAAAAGACTGACAAGTTCACAGCATATGAGAACACAGGCTTATTCTGTTTTTCTGTAGTCCCATTGTATAGCAATATGTTTCTTCCATCATTTTATGGAAAAGGCAAAATATTCATATCTTACTCCTTTCTGGAAAGCATAAGGTATGAGAACAAACTTCCATCTTTTTTCCAGTTATTTTATTATATTCTCTTTATTACATTGTCACAAGTCCATGGGGCTTCACGCATACTTTCTGAGTGAATAAATGTCTTAACCCTATGCTGAACAAGACCAATTTTTTTTTTTCCCCCATTTAAAAGCAGGATTAGCAGGTTGGTGTCCCAAATGCAGGGGGATTATCTGAGTTACAGTTTCTGGAGGAAAGTGGAAGTATAAAGCAGTAGCAGAACATTCTAGGAATGAAAAAAATCCACCCTATTTTCATGAGATGAGGAAGAAACTGGGTTGGTAGTGCGGTACAAGGGTGGTTTCTGAGAGAGTCAGAGCAGAGCAATCCAAGGGAAATATCATATTTGCTTTTGAAAGTGAGAGCAAAAAGGCCCTCATGACAGTTTCTCCCTCACAAGACACGAGCAGATGAGTTTCCAGTAGAATGGGAGCCATAGCAATAATCTAGATGAGAGATCCTCAAGGAAACAAGGATCAAGTGAGGAGCAGGACTCTGGGGAATGTTGGAGCTGGCTTTAATAAAGTTGCACAGAAATTCTGGAATTAACAGGGCCATCTCTTGGGCTTTCATTTACCTTGGCTTTGCTGCACTTAGTTACCAATGAGGAGTTAAGTTCCAGGGTGTCTCTACTAGACACTGACAAGTGAAATGCTTCTGGAGACTCTTGTAACCTCCCATTATTTCTTGAATGTTGGGGAAAAGAGGGATAGAGAGGGGAAGACTTGAAGAAGGTGAAGATCTTCATCTGTAGCTGTGATTTCCACCAGCAGCTGAACAGCCATAGACTGCTTTTTCCTGCCAGATGAAACGGATATACAGGACTTTCCTCTTCTACAATGCAATAAATTTACTATCCTTAAAAAAGTACCCCATAAGTACGAGCTGTTGACCCCCGTCCACCCAGAACACCCTGAAGCTCATATGTCAGGACAGTGATGTATTAAGTGAGAGGCAGAGATTAAAATTCTTTCCCAGTTTAGTCAGAGAAGAGATCCAAACATCTAACGCATGCAGTTTGGCTTTGCTTTTTTGTCCATGTCTAGGGAAAAACATAGATAACCCCATCTACTGATCAATGTGAAACTGTTACAGACTTGCCTTGGATTTCTCCCTTGGCGGCTAATGTTTTGGTTCTTATGACAGAGCATAAACAGTGGCTCTGATGAAACATCCATCCATCTTGCTGATACGGCTATGAACACAAGTGCATCACCGTTCGGTATGTTTGTGTTTTTATTGGGTATAAAAGGTGAGGATAAGGGCCAAAGGCAATGTTCCTTCAGATGTGAGAGTGCCCTTTTATGGCAAAGATTTGACCTCCTCTCTGGCTTCTCAGAGGTGGGCTTTCTCTCAAATTAGTGATCTTTCTTCAGGAGAAGGAAGGCAAAAGAACTGCAATCCCTCCCACCTCAAGTATCTGAGGTCGGTTTGGTGAAATCTCCACTGCTGTAAGTGAAATCTCCACTGCTGTAAACATTTGAACATCTCATCCCAGGTTTTCAGCAAACTAGAGGATGGGAGGAAGCAAAATGGAAAAACAGTAGCTAAAGCCTACTCTCCTCTTCCAGGACACACACCCTTCTGGGAGTCCTGGTCTGGAGTCCTTCCTCCGTAGGTGATTCCTAGAAGTGTGAAAAAATTAAATTAATTGTCTTTTTTGCATAACGTAATGTTTCTGGTCAGTGCCCAGAAACTACAATATGGTTAACTGCTAACTTAATTCTACATATATGGCCAAGGATAGAATAAAATCCACAGTCTAGTAACACTCCTGTATACCCTGTATATAATATTGCTCTTCAGTGTTAAACAATGCCAAAGCTCACTTTACAAAAATAAGCTAATAACTGAGTGTCCCTCCATAGACAAATTCATCCTGATTAATAGAGTAGTCAGGGTAAAACCACTGTAACTTACAAACTTAGGTATTAGTATGTCTTTTGCTGGAAATTAATTAATCATCCCCTAGTTTCCATCTTCTACTAATTGTTTCCAAATCTTTCATGTGTGTCAAGCTTCCTGTGTTCTTTGTATACAGAATAAAATGCCTCACACAGAAGTAGAAAATTTATTTTTCTATCAGATAGATAAACCAATTTCAGCAGAAGATTCAGCCTGCATACAATTCCTGGAAAGGGGAAACGGAAGATTTTTGAAATTTATTTGCACAGAGATGAAATTTAACCACCTGTACATGAATGTCTCTACAGTACTGTCGAACAGCACTTACAATGCCAAGAAAAAGAAAGAGGCCAGTTGCCGTGGGGGAAATTTTTCCTGTATGATCTTTTTCCTTCTCATATATCTTCAGTTCCAAATAACTTGTGTGAATCTCTTTGGGTTGCGAGTCATAGCTTTGCTTCTTTGAAACGATCTCCCTGTAAGTTCTGGTAAAAATGTCTCTACTCTGCCATGTCTCCTATCTGTGTAATTATATTTTGTCTTTTCATAGAATCATAGAACGGTTTGGGTTGGAAGGGACCTTAAAGATCATCGAGTTCCAACTCCCTGCCTTGGGCAGGGACACCTCCCACTAGAAGGTGTCTTTTAAGAAAAGAGGATTTTAACAACACTTTCATTTAACAGACAAAACCCCAGACCTTTTGAAGTTCAAAATGACCAGTGCTAATACTCAGATGTGGAAACACAGCTATAGTTCTGAAAAAAAAAGGCAAAAAAAGAAGAAAAAAAAAAAACAAAACCAAGAAAAGCCATTCTGTCTTGCAGTAATTTTCCATTCCCTTACAGTTTAGGGTTTTCAGTTTTGCAAGCACTTTGAAAGTGTATTATATGTCTCTTAGAGTATCCCTTGGCCCTTGGCAAGGAGAGGACAATGTTAGGTCTCCTAGCTTTAAAAATAAGGTGCTATGTGCTGAATTCCTGTTGAGGATGCTCTGTGCAGATAATGATTCCTGAGCTGTGCCAAGAAAACATGCTAATGGTTTATTACCATAGGCCAGCATGTTTCAATGCCCAAGTGCATTCCTTGGCACCATTTGAGTGTAAAGTAGCTACTAGTATAGACTACTTTGAGAACCTGACCTTTCAATATATAAAGGGGGGTTATAAGAAAGATGGAGAGAGACTTTTTACCAAAGCCTGTAGTGACAGGACAAGGGGCAATGGTTTTAAACTGTAAGAGCGTAGATTTAGACTGGATGTAAGGAGGAATTTTTTTATGATGAGGGTGATGAGGCACTGGCCCAGGTTGCCCAGAGAAGCTGTGGCTGCCCCATCCCTGGAGGTGTTCAAGGTGAGGTTGGATGGGGCTTTGAGCAACTTGATCTAGTGAAAGGTGTCCCTGCCCATGGAAGGGGGGGTGGACTACATTATCTTTAAGGTCCCTTCCAACCCAAACCATTCTATGATTCTAATTTCCATGTCTAAAGCAGAACATACTCCACCAATTTCTACCAAAGGACTCCCTCATTTAAAAAGATAGTGTAAGTAAAGATCATTAAAGCCTATATTTTCATGCCCAAAGCTTAGGCACCGCATCATGCATTGCTCAGTTTTTTTGCAGGCCTCAGAGAAAGTACTCTCAACTACAAGGGTTATGGCTGTTAAGCTGGGAAGTGTGCATTGCTCCTTTCCTAGGGCATGGGAGGTAGGGAAAAGCAGAACCTTTTATTTGACTAACAGCGTTGAGGAATAGGCAATCTTTAAAGACATAAACTCTTCTTCAGACTTGAGCAAGAAGCAGGACATTTCATATAAAGGACAGGCTGAGAACAATAGCTCTGAACTTAACTGTTATGATAATCCTTGACAGAGTTAGGAAGAAACAGTTGTCTGATACTTTTGGAACAGATCATGGTGTTAGTAAATGGAGGTGTGATAAGGTTGTTGCTTCCTATGAGAGACGGAAAGGAGTCAGAGTGAGCAGTACTATCTTTAATTTGACAGAAAAGCCATAACTTTATATCCATAACTTATTACATATTTCAGTTCCCAAGGATTTTTGGAGGAGATAGGAGAGCCATTTTGCAGGTCACCCTCAGGGCTCAGGACTGGGACATTATAGAAAGAAAAATGTTTTCCTACTGGTAACAGGCTACTTCAGTCCTCAAGTGATGCTTCCATGACTTTGCACAGGAAGTGTTCCGTCAGCTACTGACATGTTTATGTTAGGGAGCGCAATATTCAAGAGCTGTTATTCTACAAGGACTGTGAAGGCTGTACATATCTGCCCTTGAGAAACTGCTGGGTGATCTTAAATAACTCAAGGGGAGCAGTAGTTTTCTGTGAGAAGGATCACATTTCTGATATGGTAGCACTTCGGCCTATCATTTTTGAAGCAGTTCTGCCCTTCTGATGCTAATTTTTTTCCCCAATCACATGTGGCGATGCTTCTCTTTTGGATTTTCCTGGAGGTCTCCCATCCCTGGAAAAAAAACCAGGATCATATGAACATACATAATTATTTTTGAAAAGTTAATGGTGCTTCTTGCTCATCTTTTTCTTATTCTCCTTCAAATCTAATACATATTCTTTGCTGCTTTGCTTCAGGTAACAATTTCTGAAGGAGGAATTTTCATAGTGTCAATAGGTTCTCGTTGCCTAGGAACATTTTTCAATTTGCGACTGTGTAGGTATTTAGGTCACCAGTGAATTAATCTTTTTAAAATTACAGCTATGTAGTCAATCACCAATTCTGAACTATCCCATTGAGAATTGGCAGTACAGTACTTAGTCGCTCATGGATTGAAAAGTTAAATTGAAAGTTCTGCTTGCAAAGAAATTTTATGAAAGAGGAAAGAAAATGGTGTTGGTTCATAACAAGAAAATGTCTGCGCTTGGCAATAATAAACTCTAATGTTTTCTGACCTAGACTGAATTTACCAACATTTTCTGAAGAACAGACACTGCTCCCATTAGGGTTTCAGCAAAATTCTCTTCACTTCAGAAAAGCAGGATAAGGTCTTATCAGAGGAAAGGGAATACAGTCACCTGTCTTTGAAACCTTCTTCTTCAGATCAATGAAACTTTTCCGTATTTCATCCTCAGATATATGGAAGGAATGACCATCCTTCTGTAAAGGCTGTTAATGCTCATCATACCTGAAACATATGAAAAGAACAGAAGAAAGAAAACGTGCTTTAATTAGCAAGAAAGTTATTTCATATGTCAATACTGTATTTTGAGTATCTAGAATACAGGTCTTCTAATAAATTAAGGAAGTTTCTATCTTCTACTGTTTGCTACCTCATTTTTAACATATTTCTGGGAAATGTGGTTTGTAATTGAGTGAATCGTAAACCATGACAGACACTCATCTTGCCACCTCCCTGATAACTGAATCTGCTCTTTCCTGGAACACTCTAAAGGAAGAGAAATAACATTGGATAAAAGATCATTTGGAACATGCTTAAAGTCACCTATTTTCCCCTCCAAAGATGAGTTCTGCCTATTGCCCTCAATATCGCATCACTGGGCCTCAGACCACTTCAGGGATGCCCAGAATCGAATGCCATATTCCAGGCATGGTAGTGATAAAATACATAGAAAGGGATATTAACCGTCTTGTTCTGTAATGCGTCTCTGTATATGCTGCTCAAATTGGCATAGGGATTGGAATTATGCACAGATTAGTTCAAAATTATCAAGGAGGCAATAAAATGAGTGTAATAGACACAGAACCCTGTTCGTTTCGCTTGCACTGAACTATTCTATCCTCTCATCATTAAAGAAATAATGTGATAATGAATTTAGGAAAAGTTATGGACTGGATCCTCAGCTGGTGTTTGCCTCATTGGTGCCATATTTGATGACATCATCAAGGGTCTTTCTCCATTTCACCGTTACCATAATAACTGTGTGCATGGCACTAAGTGGAGAGATCCAAAAGATGGTACAGGTAAAGGGTTCAAAATAAGTCAAAGTTGGCGTTCAGAAACACAAACGGATCACACTACAGAAAGACTTCCTTTGGATGAATTGAAAATGGTAGTACTTATTAAGTCACATTCAAGACACTAGAGCACTTTTGAAGCATTTTACCTGGCTTTTTCATGAGAAACATTTTAGGTGTGTTCGTTTATTTATATGTTATGTTATGTCATGATTTATTTATTTTTCATTGGGATTTTTTTGCTTTTTTTTTCATGAAGATGAGTGCTAAACTAGGTGATATGTCAGACCCTCAAACTGGAAAATACAGAAAACAGGTGAAAGGCACAAGAAAGTGATACAATGGGAACTAAAGTAACAGCTTGGCAGATTGCATAAATAATAAAATCTTCAAGGCCTTTATAAATTTAGTATTTCTATACTTAAATGCATTCTGGTAAAAGATGCTGTGACTGAAGGAGGAAAGAAGGAGAATGTGATATAATAAGCAAGAGAAAAACTTTTGGAAAAACTCTTTATAGTGGTAATTGATGAACTGATGCCTGAGTTCTAGGCTGAAAAAAATCCATTTTATTTGAAGTAAGGTTTTCTGATCATTTTTACTGATTTTTCCCTTAAGACCACTTCCAAGACCTACCAGAAATCTCTCTTCACTTTTTTTTTCATTTTTATATCTCAGGTTATAATACTTTGAGGGATAAAACTCCACTGATCTCCTTTGCTCATGTCAGTGGGACAGAATCAGGACTGTTAAGCCTCCTGTTGTGTCAGGACAGCAGAGTGGAGACTGAAGGAGGCACTGCCTCTCCGGTGAGACGGAAACCCCCTGCGTCTCCCTTTGTGCCCTTCAGGAGTTGCACAATCCTTTGCAGGACATTCAGGGAGTTTGTCAAGTCCTGTTTGAATACAGCAACAGTAATTGGATGCTGACTTTTGAAATTTTGTTTTTCATTTCCTTAAGAAACAAGTCGTAACAAGCTGGTATCACAGAGAAGTTGTCAATTGCTCTCCAGAGGCATCTTGATAAGTGATCTTTACTGATTGTGTGTCATTTGTTAAGCTCCTTGGGAAACTTTGGCATGAGAAGGGTTATATAGGCAGTGCTTGTTTATCTTTTTGTTAAAATAAACATGCAAACATTGAAAGGAGCCAGCTTTCTCAGGTGCAGAAAAGCGGAGAGGATTTCTTTATAAACACAATTTTCACTTGCATTTCTTTAGCATTATTCCAAACTGTCCTGAAGACACATAAGAGTCCTGCATGTTCAAAGGCTTTCGGCACTTTTGAGTCAATGCAGACACTGTGGGGGAAGATTTCCATAGCAACAAAATTAAAGAAAGGAAAATATGAAAAGTCAGTGTTGGATAAGTATATGAGGATACACATATATTGGGGGTGGGAGGGGTATGGAGACTATGGGGTGTTATAAAACAAGCAACTGAGCACTAATTGCTTATTTTTTCAAAGAGAACAAAATCACCAACACCCCCCCCCACTGTCCATTTAATCAGATTTGCATAAAACATCCAGCTAATCATCCCTCTCTGACTGAGATTCTTAATTCTAGGAAAATTAAGATCTGATTTATTTATTGATTTCTTAAAGGATAATATTTCTTTGTGGTACTACAGGCTTACTACATGATTGACCAGTGACATAAAGTAATACAAGGTGTTTAATTGCCAAAGACCTCAAAGAAAGCATGAAGATATTGGGCTCATCTTGCCAATTACCAGACTCTCATCCAAGTGTTATGTCAAGAGATGTTTATTGTTTACAAATCATCATTGCATCACAAATAAACAAATTATTTAAAACACAAGATAATTCTTATATTTTGGATGAAAGATTACAGAGAATTATAATAACAGCTGTAGAGGTTATTAGTGAGTAAGGTCCACACTCAAGACAGCATGAGGACTGGTCTCTTAATACGAAGAAGAGTGAAAGCCCAGGCTTGCCCAGCTGCAGTTCCACCTTCTAAAATTTGTAGTTTTCATTGGCATTTAAGTTTCAGTGTGAAAACTGATGACTATCTGTATTTGTTAATGAAATGGTGCTGAATACGAGACTGTATCCTGGATGAAAGGGTGACTTGAGGCCATCATAGGGTGCATATGACAATCTTTGTTTTTGTGACAAAACAGGAGCCCTGCTCAAATTTCCTACTTTGTAGTGTGAAGTGTTCTTCAGCCTGTAGATACTGATGCTGTGGAAAGGTCTTTAAACTTCTAACAGCTACAGTCAGCAACAGAGGATTTTCTCTGGGCTGGGGAATGAGTGCATACTCCTGTAACTATGTTGCCCCTAATTACAGACAGATCTTACTCTCCCACGCTGAGGAACAGAGTGGTTGCTGACTCAAGCTTTCATGAAGAGAAATGAGACTTNAGCTACAGTCAGCAACAGAGGATTTTCTCTGGGCTGGGGAATGAGTGCATACTCCTGTAACTATGTTGCCCCTAATTACAGACAGATCTTACTCTCCCACGCTGAGGAACAGAGTGGTTGCTGACTCAAGCTTTCATGAAGAGAAATGAGACTTTTGCACTGGAAGTGACTTGTTTTCTGGGGGGGGAAA
>RSEF01000001.1:214341761-214378902 GCA_003993805.1 Himantopus leucocephalus | reverse complement strand
GACTTGATGACCTCTGAAGGTGCCTTCCAACCCAAACTATTCTATGATTTGATGATTCTAAGACAACCACCCATGAAAAATCCATTTGCTTGGGAGCATCCTTGATAGTCATTTTCATGGCATGACACCATTTCTCTTTTTCATCTGTTTATTTTTCTTCCAATGATATACTGGCAGGAATAGTACCTACACAAAATATTTACAAAGAAACATCTTTAAAAAGACAGATGAAAATGGAGAACACTGCAATTAAACAAATGGAAGTCACTTAAGGAAATCCTGTTTGGTTCCTGAAACATGATGTAAATGTGCGTTTAGATACTTACATGCAATTGGCTTGATCTTTAGAAGTTTGGTGTCATTCAGTGTCATTTTATGCTATTTCACAACCAGCAACATGTGACAGAGCTCATATTTGTGTTATTGTTCCACTTATAAATCTCACAGGTTTTTATAGTTGTAAGAACTGTGGAAAGAAAAACATATTTTATCAGCCAAGGAAGCCAATAATCTCTTTTATAGAATAATGGAGATTGATCTCTTGCAATTTGAAGATTTTGTGCTTTATCCCCCCAGACTGTTCAAGAGCATAGTGGAGTCATGGTTAATAGCACAATACAGTGCTTACTATACAATACACTTACTACAATAACAAGAGTGCCTTCTGGAGCCGAAATTAATGCCTTCTACAACAGTTTTCCTGAAGGTTGTATCCATTATGATAAGTAAATTCTGTACCATAGAAAAATGTTCTCTGATGATCCCTTGGCAGCAGAAGGGTTCTTTAAGGAGTTTCCAGGTGTTTTTGCCAGTTGTTACTTCAGAAAGTAGGTTGCAATACTTTTGATGACTATGTTTCTTCATTCCCTTCATAGACATATAGGAGGAAGAGAGGTATGTTTGTGTATACTGTAGGAATAATATGCAAGACGTATTCTCCTGCATTTCTCCACTCAACTCGTTAGCTTCAGATGCAGATTAAGAATTTCGTCTGTTGTTTTACTCACCTCTCAAACAACTGATTGCAGGAAATTCTAAATATGAACACACATCTCCACTCAAATCAGAAAGCAATGTCATTTTAATAATCTTGGAGGAGGCACTATGCATTATTCTTGCTTCAGGGGGGAATCTCCATGTGGATAGAAGGGAGAAGGTATAGGGGCACTGCACAGCCACAAAAAACACAGCCACAGAAGCACAAGAAAAGGGATGCTAAAAAAAAGCTCAGAGCTGGGAAACTACCCAGCTGATTTTATTTTGTCCTGTTTTTAAGATAGCAGCAGTTTGTACATAAAGCAAAATATTCCTGTTATCATCATCTGCTGCTAACCAGCGCAATTCACAATCTCTGTGTAGCCACTTGGGCATTTCAAAGGACCTGATGTGAAACTCTGTGTTGGCATTCAATGTAATGGAGCAGTCACCCAGAGAGTGTTCTAGAATAAAAGTGCTGCATGGTTAGAGAGAGAAAAGTTCCCAGTGGTGTCCTTTGTGTCTGACTTCTCATCTTTGATTGCAGTCCAGCCTGATAAGTCCTGGGGCTGTTCACTGTGAAACTGTTCTTCTGCCAAACTAGATACAAATGGAGCGTACATGAAGACAGCTAGTAATATGCTGAGCTAGTCCTTTGATTGTCTCTGTGATGACCTGCTATTTCCTTTTTTTATTAGAAATATCACAAGACCTGTGAATTCATGGATGACATTTTTTAGAGGGAGGAAGAGGCAAAATCTAACGGCAGATCCAGCTTTTCTGGGTTAAAGTGAGATAGGATCTAACACGCTAGGGATGAGGCCCCTTGCCAAGTCTCTGTTGCCTCTTCTGGCTGTAATGACCATATCATTAGGAGTATCTGCTGATCTAGGCAGCTATCCTTTTCCTCAGGAAGCTTGACTCCAACTTTTGGGTTTTTTTCCTGAAGGTTTATTGTCCCCTAAAATTTAAACGTGATATGCCCACAGGGGGCATATCTCTAGATATGTTCTAGGGGCAGAGTCGGAACCCAGATAGATCTCAATGCCATTGTACTTCTTCCATCCCTTCTCTTTGCAGCTCAGAGGCAATGCAGTACAGGAGAAAAGTATATTCAGTTCATTGTGAAAATGAAAATGTTTCACTGGTTAAAACCTGTGGTGAACGTAGGAGTGAGCTGAGCTCAGTGCTGCTGTGTGTTCTAGAAAAATAGCTCTTGCATGCCAAAACATCCCTCCCTGGGAGTAAAGGGTGGGAAAACAGAAAAAGATTCCTTTAAGACCTCACCCTAAACAGACATATGCATGTTATTCTGTCATATAAAGAGATTTCTTTTTCAACTCAGACGTCTGCTCTTCAAGACCTAGTGGGAGCCGGACAGAGCAAGCTGTGTGTGGGAGGATCAAGCCCCAGTGGCAGACAATGAGGTCGCAGCACTCTTTCCAGTTTAACGAGGGTGGAAAGGAAAACCTTATGAAGTAATCAGTGTCATGAATGTAATGAGAATGCCTTTAAAAAAATCCCACAATGTTTTGTGCTGCTAAGGCACAATAGGAATTAAAAATCAGCATTTTAATGCAGCTTGGTGGATCATTTTCAGTGTCAGCATTTCTTTGTGTATGTTTTGTATCAAGATGTTTTTCTGCTGCAATGCCTTTTATCTTACTGAGAAAACCACTACATTGTGTAACAGTAGGTTAGACTGTTCACTTACCTTAGGTGCAGAATTATTTCCAGAAACGCATTTCATAATCTTTCTGATACACTGCATACAACACACGTGCATACAAGGTATTTCATCAGCAGAAAATACAGTGAATTCATGTTTCAATGCCATTCTTAGGATTTTTTAGGAAGCATAATAAAACCAAATAATTTCAGAGAATTATCCACAATCCCTGCAAAAACATTTTTTCCCACTAAGAAGTCTCAAAAAATACTTTATCTAACATACTGAATTATTCCTTTTCTTTCAAATGCCTCTGTAAGTGTAGCTGTGTTATGAGATCTGCAATACACCAAGCAAGAAGAATTATCTTAAAGACACTTACAACTGAGATAAGGCTCAGCAATAAAGCAGGTGTGTAAGCTTACTGCTGGCACTCTTGTGTGGCCTCATACTTCCCGTGCAGTCAGTAATTATACTGCGAGTCCTTTGAGACAAGACCTGTATCTTTCAATTAACATCTTTTAGGGCTACCTCCATTGTGCATAGCTGAATAATAAGAGAGGTTTTGCCCCACCACAACAGGCTGTTGGTCCACCTACTGAATAATACTGTTGTGTTTGTGCAAGAGCAAGTCTTGGATCTCTGAAAGACTGGCAGATTTTTTAGCTTTGAAGCTCTGTTGCAGAGAAATTCTTAAAATTACCCTAAAGAAATCAGTACTTTTGCCATTTTTTTCTAATCCACTTAACATCTGACTGGTGGAGGGTGATGGTAGAAGAGTGATTTTCACTAGCTCTATCTAAATCTCCTCTTAATGAGACTATTTCTAGGACTTCTTGCCAGGTAGAAGTCTGGGTATTGGAGAAACCACAAAGCAGGAAGATGCTAAATCTGAGCTAAGAAGTGGTGTTGAAATGTAGGATAAATGCAGTGAGGTTCAGTGTTGTGCTAACTTGGCTACATTTCCATCAGGTGCATGAAGCACAAGGAACATCACATGTCTACTCAGAGTGTAACTCACGCACCTGAGCTGATATTTATTCACGTAGTGCAAGGACAGCATATGACTTCTGAACTAGTTATGAGATTAAGTGGACCTGAGATTTTGTGTTGTTCGTCTGGAAAAGGGTGCATCCCAACTGGGATTTCCGTACACACTTCTCGTGGAAGGCCATGTAAATCAGGGAGCTGCAGTGCAGACCTATGCACCTGAAAGGCAATCTACCTACACAAATAAGCAGTCATTACACTGAACTGTGGCATCACTGCATATAAATTGTCACAAAGTTAAGCCAGGAAAATGTTAATGTACTTTACAAGACGTACTATTAACAAAAAAGTCCAACCATAAAAAGTCTGAATTGCCTCACATGTCCACATTGAAGACTTTTCTTTCTTGTTTCTACTGTACAGAATGAGATGAGACAAAAAGATTTTCCAGAGTAAGGTGAAAACTGAGCATATTTTATTCATCTTGATAAATATTCCAGGTCATTTTCAGCACATAGGAAAAAAGAAGAACAATGAAGCTCTTCAAGCTTTCAGGACATTGTTATATACTTCAGAACAGGAAAATTTACAATTCATATAATTTGACTGCTACTGTGTTCATTCCATTTGCCTGCACTAAAATGAATGTTCTTTGGGCATGAAATATGCATATAATTTGGTTTTAACCTGGTGGAAAAAAGGCTAAGTCGCTAGAAATTAAGAGAGTGATTTCTAAAGAAAAGAAATGGATTTTGGTGGCTAAAGCTTTAGCTCAACTGATTGTTTAAAGGAGCTTAACATGTGGATATAATTTGCTAAAGGATTTCCCAGAGGGCTAATATGGTAAAAGAAGTCAGATGTGTTACATGATTAATACAGCTGCTTTGTCATCACGATTCAAGTGGTCGTCAATTAGATCAGTGTAATGGGGTCAACCACAAACTGTCAAAACTATACAGACCACAAAGGGGACAACCATTGAGACAAAGCAGCGGGGGGGGAATAGAATGCAACGCATACAAAACTTACATTCGTCTGTGGGCTGATAGAATGTATTCTTACTATAGATTGACTAGCTAAAACCTCATAAATGAATTATGGCAAGGTTATTACTCTTATAGTCATTTAGAAGTGGCAGCACACCTTCTACCAAATGACCTGAAGGGGAACATTTGCTACAGCATGACTATTGGCTAAAATTGGGTAAAATGTCAGTTGGAAAGGAAAAATTCACCTCCATCCTCTATTACTGACTGACAAAAGATAAAATATAGGAAAGTAAGATATCGTCAAGAAAGAGCCAACTGGCTATTAACAAAAAACAAGCACCAGTAAACTGATGTCTCACTTTGTCTTGTAAAAGGGTATCAAAGAAGATGCAGGCAAGGCAAACTAATTCAAATACGAAAGGAAACTAGGAACAAATGGACAAGAAAATAGAAATCAGAACTCATCTGCCTCATAGAAAATCTGTAGTTCCTGGGAAAAAAACAGAGACATTCTCAAAATACTGGAAAAAAAAAAAAGAAATGCCCTTACAGGACTTATTGTTAAACTAAGATTATTAGACGACAAAGGATTTTTGTATGGTATCTACTTTTCCACATTTATGATGTACTCCTTACATTTTTAAACATTTCACAATTAAACTTTTCAAGGTTTCAGTTTTATTTGTTGTAGGCAGGTTTATTAGAACATGTGATAATGCATCTCACCCAAATTTTTGTCTAAAGGTCAACCAACAAGTTATGCTGGTCATGTGTGTTTCAGCCTATGTCAAATCATATCCAAAGACTGCTCATGACTCCTTAAGACTGATACCTAAACAAGTAAAATCTTCTCTTGAGACATCTTTCTTGCTCTCTAGAGTCTAAAGGGAGAAAAGGAAACAAGCTTAGATTAGATGTCCACATCTTAAGAAAAAGTAGTCGGCTGAGATAAATCCAACCTCTGACTGTAAGGGAAAAACAAAATGTAGACTGAGCTGTTTGTCATGTCAGAGACAGGTTTATTGGCTTTATGTGGCATGGTTTTGGTAGCAGGGGGCTACAGGGCTGGTTTCTGTGAGAAGATGCCAGGAGCTGTCCCCACGTTGCACAGAGCCAATTCCAACCAGCTCCAAGACAGACGCACCGCTGGCCAAAGCTGAGCCCATCAGCAACACTGTTGGCATCTATGTGGTAATTTATTTAAGAAATGGTAAAACACACTGCACAGGAGCTGCGGGAGAGAGCAGTGAGAATATGTGAGAGCAACAACCCTCCAGACACCAAGGTCAATGAAGAAGGAGGGGGAGGAGGTGCTCCAGGCGCCAGAGCAGACATTCCCCTGCAGCCTGTGATGAAGACTATGGTGAGGCAGGCTGTCCCCCTGCAGCCCATGGAGGTCCATGGTGGAGCAGATATCCACCTTCAGCCCGCGGAGGACGCCATGCAGGTGGATGTGCCCTGAAGAAAGCTGTGACCCCATGGAGAGCCAGTGCTAGAGCAGGGTCCTGGCAGGAAGCTTGCCCATGGAGAGAAACCTATGCAGGAGCAGGTTCTCTGGCAGGACCTGCGGCCCCATGTGGAAACCATGCTGGAGTAGACTGTTCCTGAAGGACTGCACCTTGCGGAGAGGACCCATGCTGGAGCATTTATTGAAGAACTGCAGCCTGTGGGAAGGACTCACATTGAAGAAGTTCATGTAGGACTGGGTGGGATCCTGCTGGAGCAGGGGACGAGAGTGAGGAGGGGGGAATGGCAGACATGAAGCACTGCAAACTGATGGCAACCCCCTTCCCCTCCCCTGTGCTGCTTGAGGGGAGGAGGTAGAAGAGTTGGGAGTGAAGTTGAGCCTGGGAAGAAGGGAGGGGTGGGGGGAAGGTGTTTTAAGATTTGTTGTTGTTTATCAGTCTTCTGGTCTGTTATTAATTAGCAAAAAAAAAAATTAATTTCCCCAAGTCAACTCTGTTTTTCACATGATGGTAACTGCTGGGTGATCTCCCTATCCTTATCTTGACCCACAACCTTTTCCATTGTATTTTCTCCCCCTATCCTGCTGAGGAGGGGGAGTGATATAGTGGCTTGGCGGGCAGCTGGTGGCCAGCCAAGGTCAGCCCACCACAGCATGTTATGCAAAGGGACATTTGACATATTGCTAAGAATTAAAATATGAATACTCAGGATGACAAATTGCTTGGCTCCAAGTGATCACTGAAGAACAATTTTCCTAACATGCAGTATGATCCTTGCAGAACACAGGCCAAAAAATTGTTGCCCAATTGCACTGGCTTCCTATTGGATGAAGGCTTGTAGGGCCCCAAAAATTTTCAGTTATCTTCATTCCACTTACTCCATGACATAAGAAAAGTCATCCTGAGTCAGACCAAGGGTCCAGTGGCCTATTTCCACTAATCATCAAAAGCAACGAGGAGAGAATAAGAAGAGTGCAAGACCTTGATACTGCCCCAGCTACCAGATATTCTTACCTCAAGACCATCTCAAGCTGTGTGTAGTTCTTCAGTAGATTCCATTTCCGCTAATTGGTCTGGTCTCTGAGTACACATAGTCTTCCCTGGATCTCACGCAGTCCTGCCGCCCTGAGATTCTTGCTGTGTTAGGAAAAAGATCTGAGAAAAGCTAGCAGAATGATAGGAGAAAAGTTTATTTTGTTGTCATCATTACAAGCAAATGAAAAGATTTCTTATTAGTGACTGCAATCTTAGACAGCCTAATGACTCAATTGATTGCAAAGATTTCTGTGGCTGCCAGACCGCCTCTAGTTTTAGTGAAGACTTCTGTGAGCCCAGTCATTCACCAGTGCCTCACGTGGCACAGGAAAAGCAGGCACAAGAAAAGGTGAGAGAAAGGGATTCAGCTGCTGGGT
This sequence comes from Himantopus leucocephalus, assembly GCA_003993805.1. Classification (NCBI taxonomy): domain Eukaryota; kingdom Metazoa; phylum Chordata; class Aves; order Charadriiformes; family Recurvirostridae; genus Himantopus; species Himantopus leucocephalus. The sequence goes on along the minus strand of RSEF01000001.1, from coordinate 214,371,401 downwards.
TGAAGCGTGGCCCCAGGGAGAAGGAGATTTAAATACCCCACTGGGGATCTCATAGGGAATTGGTCCATGTGCTGCATGATGGGTACAGTTCAGTAGCTCAGCTACTGAATCTTTCCCCTTGGTATTTCTATCTTTCTTACCAAGAAAAGAAAGATACACTTGGGACTTAATCTAAGAGGATGGATTTCTTTGATCTTCACCCTATTAGGGGTATTGCTTTTGGATAACAGTCACCAAGGAATAAGAAAGAAGTTGTACACCACCCTTTCTGTAGCATGCTGAGATTGATAAATCCTGAGAGACTGCCCTTCCACACGTTTCGTGAAGGTACTTTAATTAGTGTGCTATAATGTAAACCACTATCTTCCATTGATCCACCATAACTGCTTTTCATTTTCTGGATCTGTCCTAGTTTTCTGCCCTTAGAGTTCTGTCTGGTCGACCAGTAGGAGAAGTAGGAGGAGTGAGGGAAATCTGTGATGGCAGGAAAGGCGAATAGGAGGATTAGTTGATTTGGGACTGTATTGGGTTTATGTGGCAAAGTTTTGGCAGCGGGGGGGGGGGNNNNGGGGGGGGGGGGGGGGGGGGGGGGCTGCAGTGGTGCCCTCTCTGAGAAAACAACAAGCACTGCCCTCATGTCGCACAGAGCCTGTTCCAACCGACTCCAAGATGGACCCACCACTGCCTAAAGCTAAGCCCATCAGTGACACTGGTGGTGCCTCTGTGATAATGTATTTAAGAAAAGGCAAAAAATGCTCCACAGCGTGGTGAGAAAAGAGTAAGAAAATGTGAGAGACCCTGCAGACACCAAGGTCAGTGAAGAAGGAGGGGGATGAGATGCTCAAGGCGCCGGAGCAGAGATTCCCCTGCAGCCTGTGATGAAGACTATGGTGAGGCAGGCTGTCCCCCTGCAGCCCATGGAGGTCCATGGTGGAGCAGATATCCACCTGCAGCCCATGGAGGACCCCAAGCTGGAGCAGGTGGATGTGCCCTGAAGGAAGCTGCAGCCTGGGGAAAGTCTACACCAGAGCTGGCTCCTGGCAGGAACTGTGGCGCATGGAGTAGACCCCACTCTGGAGAAGCCTTTCTGGCAGGAACTTTCTTTCCCTTTGGAAATTTAGCAGCCCTACCTCTATAGTTGCACACATCTCTAACAACTGCTTCTAAGTTGTATAGATAATGCTGTACATAAATTATACATACTATACATATGTATAGTATTCTTTCTATAAATACTATATATATTGGCCTGTATATGGTACTACAGACAATGTTTTCAGAAATTACAGTTGAATTTGGACCATTACTTAAAGTTGCTAATTAACACAAGTTAGTGGCAATCCTTCCAGTGAGCTTTGTTAAACTCCCAGTTTCTGGAATCACATGGGTCTGTGGGAATTTTGTCTTTCATTGTCTTTTTCAGAAGAAAAGATTATTTCAGATCTTGTTTGATGAGAAAAGCTGGGAGGAAAATTGTATGAAGCCCTCAGTGTTCAAAAATCAGAAAAGAAGGTTTTATTTTGTTTTTAAAAGAATCTTATGACTCTGAAACCAACATGCCGTTGACGATGGTTTTCCTCATGACCTTTGAATACTTGAAAAGCATTGTTGTCGACTTTGTATTTCCTGTGTCTCCCTTGTATAACAGTAACACACCCACTGATGACAGAGGGAACTAACACTTAAGGGTTAATAACAGAACCATTGCTCAACTTAAGCCATATATCTATAACCTTGTAATAGCGGAACCATTGCTCAATTCAAGCCATATATCTATAACCTTGGCTATTGTGTAGGATGTTTCAACATGAACTAGCAGAAGGAACTTACTGAGAAAGCAGAACAGTCATGACTGACCTTTCTAAAGAAACCGCAGTGAGTAAGTATTGATGAAAACGTGAAAGTGCATAGCGAGGAAGACACATGGCCTTCATCCTCAAGACCCCGGCCCACAACCATCAGGAGACACTGCGGGAGTGCAGCTGGGAGGAGTTAAAGGCAGAGACTATGGAAATGATTTCTCGGAATTCATTATAATAAAGACCACCTTTTCGGGAGACGGTCATGAATATGTATAGACGTTTCGTAATGTGTAATGAATATGTAACACTTTGCTGCATAAATACGAGGCGAACTGCCACGGTGGGCGTGCACGATTATGGTGGGACGACTCCCGGTGCTGCCCAGCGCTGAATAAACATACCTACTTTACAACCTTCTCGGTTGTGGAGTCTGTCTTCCACATGTCACTGAGAGCTCAGAGGGAACTGCAGGGCTCCCATCGTTCCAGAATTCAAACCATTTTTACTTGGATCCTTTGTTGTAAATACCTCAGTGTACCTATTCTGTGGACATAAGGCATATACAAATCTGAGACCTGGTGTAAATCTTTATTATTTTTGGTGCCATTTGCAATCCTGATGTCCTCTCTTAAAAACATATGAATAAGTCTGCAGTAATTTGGTGTTGCTGATGCATCTTTACTCGTGTCACGAGAAGAGCTACAATACTTTCTCGTTTCCCTCGTGGATTTGCAATGTTGTCCTTCTTTCCTGTTTAAATTGAAATAATTTTATCATGTTATTTCCTTTCTGTGTTTTTTCTTTAATCATCTCAACACATTGCTCCACCATGTTCTTGCTGACAGCCCCATCTGTTTGACATACGCATTTATTCTGACTTGCAATTGTTTACTTAATGAGAGTATCCTTTTATGACTCTCCATCGTAAGATTATCTCTTATATATTTCTTAACACTTAAAAGACATTTTGCAATTAATTTCTCCCTGTTTGCATTTTTTAATTTGCATTTTTTATTTTCCTCCTCAATTTCTTTATTAGGTGGTAAATCACATCACAAGTGCATTTATTATTATCAGAGCAGAAGACCGATGTGCACCCGAACGTATTTACAGCTTTTGTATCTCTTAAATCAAACCTGGCTTTACAGAAATGCAAATGCAGCTATTTCATTTCTATGCTCTAAGTTTACCTGTGACGCATAAACACACAGAGACAATATATAAAAATGAGAAGAGACAGCTGTTTTAAAACCACAGAGGACATTTTATGGATATTATAGAACTCACACCTCTCAGTCTTAGGCCTGTTTCTTAACTGTGCTTCCACAACAATCCCCAGATCACCAGGCCATGGGCTTCGTGAGCTGAGGTGTAAGGCTCATAAAAGCCGTGATGAAGCTCATTTACTCTCCGTCAAGGAGTTCAGGATTTATTAAGGAAAAGGAAACCTGAGGCCATGTGGCTTTGTACTATGTTGGTTATTGAATCCAGCCAGGAATGGGAGAGATACAAGTTCTGCTCTTTCTTTCTATTAAAAAAACCCATGGACTAAAATGCATGAATGAGGGTGTCAGGCAGGGAAAGCAATTCAAGTCTTTGCACACTTCACAAGTGAATGCTTTTGCTTCCAGATCAGATAACCATTTGATTAATTCAGTCGAAACCCTGGTCCCAGAATGGTTTATTTTAGTCAGGCAACAGTTCTATTGCTTGCTCCACCTCAAGACAACATGAGATGGGGCTTTGAAACCCACCAGGAAGAAAAGGTTGAACATTTTAACCATTGGGTTCTTGCATAGGGAAGAGGGCGGCAGTAACACTTTGAAGTTGTTCTTTAAAATTTCATCATGAGGAGCTGTGTAGTGTAAGAATACTGGGAATTAATTGGGTACTAAGCTGCTCAGCCTTGCCACCATGGAGGCATCCGTGAGCATGCCAGGAGGCAGAGCTGAGGCACCTGGAGCACCACTGCTGCCGGGAGCTGAGGCACTGCAGAGCTGGACGTCTTGGGGCTGGCAGCTGCCTCTGTTTTGAGGACTGCAATTTTGGATTCCGAACTGCGTCCTCCACTGAGTGCTTATGTCCCCTTTCAGGTCTGGCTTTCTTTCCTTTAAAGAGTTCAATCAGTGGTGGGCAAGACTGCACCTAAAGTGGCATGTGGCTGTGCTAACAAAGCACAGGTGGGACTCCACAGGAGTTGTAAACTGCTGACTTGCACGACATGTCAAACCCATTCCCATGTGCTGGCGGTAATGTCCTCTTCAACTGCCTGCTTGAGCTGAGGTTGTGTGGTATCAGCCCTTGTTCCCGCTTGCCAGGAAACCAAAGCGCTGGGACTTGGATTTCCTCTGAACAAGCAGAGGACATGAGCTACAGCACAGAGAATTTGCCACAACATCCTGAGCTCGTTGACTATCCCCTAGACGTGGTGTTTCTAGGTATGCTGCTCTGCCATCCCACACCAGATTGCAGTTTATGATGTGAAGATGGAGGGTGACTCAGACAAGCGATGTACTTGAGCTTATTGAGATGTAAATCCTGAAATGATGGTCATTTATATATCAGTAAACAACAGAGGAACAGGCATATAAAATGGGTGGATAGAGAAGTAGATCTAATGTACATGGTAAATATTCCTTTACCTTTATTATGCTAGTCATAGAATTCACGATATTTCCAATCACTGTTGATACCCTTTTGAATGTTAAGATTATAAGCCTCTTTGGGACAGGGGATTTCACTTCATTCTGCTACTCTAACATCTGCACCTGGATGGAGATGAGGACAGGAGGAGGAAGCGTAGTTCTTGGCCTTGGAAACCTTAGGACATCAAAGACATCTACTGTAATGTCAGATTCTTAATATTAATTAGCTATTAAATAACTCTGAGACCTATGAAAGGGGAGACTTGTAGCTCTACTTCTGCCAATTTGCTCTATTTGTGTAGTTTTCATTAATTTCAGTCAACTCCACTCAGCAATTCCTCTGAAGGCTTTCTGCTAGCTGGATTTGTTACTGTCTGAACTACCTGAAATGAAGGGTTTTTATAATCCATTTGGGGTAACTCTAGAGACTGCCCCCCTTCCTCCTCTCAGCTCAGCTCCTTTCTGAATTTTATGAGCAAGGTTGCTGGCGGTATTCCTCCTGTTTCCATTCTGCTGTGTCTGTGTGTCGAGTGTGCCCCAATTTTGTCACCTGTCCCAGGCAGTGGTTTTTCAAAGTCAATTTTTTCTGATAGGTTGAAGTTGAAAAGACAAGCAGAGGCATAGCCAGAGGTTACTGTTGGCACTGGGCAACTACTCAGAACTATTGATGCAAAATAAAAATTTGATCAGATTCTGAAATTATTTGTTAGTGTGTGCACATGAAAAATGTAATGCAACAATTTCTCCATGTTTGAATATATACCCAGCAAAAAGTATGATGTTGCTATTAAGTAAATATTAAAAAAACTATGTTGCATATTTTTTCTTTTATTGCCCTTTATTACCTCTTTTTTCTGACTGATTTGTGCCCTCAGAGTGCCCCTATCTCTCCTTTCTTTCCATACCCTAGCCCTCTTTCATAAAATTATTGAATAATTCAGGTCAGAAAGGAAATCAGAAGGTTATCTAGTCCAGCCTACTTTGCCTGTTCTGTTGGACTTAATGATCTTAAAGGTCTCTTCCAACCAAAACAATTTTATGATTCTATATATCCCTGTGCCTCTTCACTCCTGGGATTAGGTGATTCAAAAGAAGAGTTCCAGCTGGTGCTGGTAGGGTCATCACTGCATCCAGACACCAGGGATGTAGCAGAACTCTGTCTCATCACCTCTGCTGAAAAACAGCCCAGCCAGTACCACAATGCTCATCTATGCTTGTCTGGAGGGAGAATGAACCTCCATGTCATGGCATAGTGAGGAATGTAGACTAATATACAGGATTACTTCTGCCTGTCAGAGAGTTGCTGGCCAAGCACAAAACTGTCCTGCTGAACCTCGGCAGAGACGCTGCACTCCTGGGAGCCTCCCAGAGCAACATCGTGACCTGGGATGCAGCTGGAGGTGCCATCCTTCACCATGACGCTCACAGAATGCTGATCAGACGGTCTGTCCCCAGACTTGAACCAAACCTCTGTCCATGCAGCCGGTGACTCTGGCAGGGCAGGCTGTCTCCCTTGTGCCGTGGTGCGCACACATTCTTCCCGACTGCGTCAGCAGTAACGGCCAGTCAAGCAGACTGACAAAACAACTTCTTTTGACTTGTTAATTTCTCTATTCCTTTCAGCATTTGCTTTGATTTGCTTTTCATTTGCAATGACCCCCGTCATTGCCAACATGGTTGATGCTGTTTACGTTGTACATCTAAATAGCTGATATACTGTCACAGCCTCCAAGGGCACCTTGGCAATTTGTCTCATTTTAAAGTCCCTTAGACCTAAACTGTGCCTGCCTAGCCTCCAGATGACCTTTGCACAGATGGAAAACACACTATAATATATTCTGCATTTTCGGGCTGTTTAAAAAATTGTGGAACTTTGATGTTGTGTTTTATGACAGAAGATTCGTATTCTCATGTGCTGCTGAAAAGATCTATTACCGTAAAGGTTTATTGTTCATGCTGGCTACTTGTACAGTCCAGAGCTTAGGATTTCATCTGCCTACGATGCATGGTTCCCCCCCCCGCTCCCCCCCCATCTTATGGATTATATACATCCTGTTTATAAAATATCTAAAGGGAGTGGGATGATCTCATCATTTATTAACCCCTCTTCCCATTGCAACGCTTAGGTGGAAGATACCTTTTCCGCTGGCCCATTTAACCAATTCAGACTATTGTTTGGGAATAGAAATCTATTAGTTCTACCGAAAGAAATTAGAAGTTTATGCTTTATAAAAAGCTATGCTTTATGAGTTAATTGACCAAATAAGCTAATAACAAGTTTATTTAATGGGAAAAATAATAGGTTGTAACTCCTGTTCCTTTTTCATCTAGCAGATAAAACCAAAGCAAAGTTGTTGCTAAACTATATTTTCTCTCCAAAGCACAACGAGATGACAGGAAGGGTTTATTCCACCACAACAGATATAAAAAAATCCCACAGCTTCCCTTTGTGTCTTCATTATAAAGGACCCCAAAATTTCAAGACACGTCTGGGCTAAATAGCTGTGTAGTTGCTGTCATGCGCAGAGCCTCCCATTGCATAATAAACACACAGCTGTCAGCAAACAGGAAAATAAGGCTCTCCTTAACAGTCAATCGGCCGTTTGACAGGCGTCTCTGGTTGTCACATTATATGCTATAACTGACATCTCAGAGACTTACTTCTGTCTGGAAATAACACCTTTTAGGCACACGGTTCCCAGGGAAGATACAGGGTCCAGTACAATAGCCCACTTCTGTCAATATACTGCTTTTGTCAGGGAAAATCAAAGAAATTTGTGAATTAATGCAGAATTTTAATACTGCTGTTTCTCCCCACATGCTGCCTGTGTGCTGTGTTTACCAACCTCTACACTACACTCAGGTGTGGAATCCAGGTTGTCCTCCTACTGTTAAAATCCCCAGGATGGGATTGACACGCTAGCCTGGCTCATCCGACGCCTGAAATACCCATTAGTAGCAGACATAAGACTTCCAGAGGCAGTTGCCATTGGGAAACTTCTCTTTTTAGCTTCTGTTAGGTTTCTAACTTTTTTAGTTTATTCAAATGCCAGCTACACTCAGACAGGCACATTAGCACATTTTGCCTGCAGACTGGTTTATGGATGGTTTAAAGCATCTTTTCCCTTTATCAGCCATGTGTTACAGGCTATTGACTGTCACCGGTGATCAGAAATGCTAATGCAGGATGACAAGAGGCCCTCGGAGGCATGATCTGGATGCAAGGTGCATAAAGACTGCAGCATGAGCCTCAGTCTTAATGACTCTAGAAAAAGCTCCTCACTAAAGTGTCAAGACAAGAAGATGAGATGGCACCAAGGGCCAAAGAGAGAGGATTTCTAAAAGGAAGTAGGCATTTTTGGCAAGGTAGCCAGTAAAGGAGCAAATTTCAAAGCACACAAGGTAAAAACATAGCTCTTGTGCCCTAGAAAATTCGTAGACCTCTAAGTGATAAAAGCTTAATACTGCGTCAGATTTTCATTAAGCGATTTCTGCATCTTGCTGAGGAACTTGTTGAGCATCATTCATTGTCCTTGAGGGCTTCTTGAATTGGCCCTGGTCCAGTCCCAGATGCTTCTGTCCGCCCTGACTCCTATTGTATTCCTTGCTTTCCCGTTCATTACATTCATCTCCTTTGCAGGACTTTGAATATGGCTGAAGCACCTCTGCTAAAGGAACAGCTTGAGGTGGCCCTTTCCTTCCGTGCTTTCTTAAAGCCAAAGGCAGGAATTCACAAGACCAGAAGATACATGGGTAGATGAGCATGGGAGCTAGATACCCAAAATGACCTTTTATGTACCTGAGAAAATATTTAGGCACCTCTGACTTTTAAACCTTTAACAAAGATGTCATTTCTGAAAGAAATTGTAGCTTGTATTTTAAAACTACTTAAACTCTGCAGATGCCCGGTGCGAGTATTACCAGTTGCTGTGGAACTGAGCGACTATGGCTTATGTGAAAGCTCATTTCCTCGAAGAAACTGGGCAAATATCAGACTAGAACAACTTTCTCCTGCTATTGACACACAGAGAAGTCTACCAGGAGATGTTCATTTGCTCAGCTTCTACTCTGGGGAGTCGCGTGCTGTGGCTTTGCTCAGTTTAGTATCTTAGCTTTGTAAACTATTATTGCTGCATTTGAAACATAAAACACAGAGATTCCAATCTTAATTAAGCAGCTGATGCACTGCAACTGTAAAGGAGATGATTTTCAGGAAATGAGTATTCCCAAATTGTGCAAAGATATTTCCTCGTTATGAGCTGATGGGTCAGTGTAGCTGCAACAGTGTCACTCAATGGCGCGGATTTGGCTGTGGGTCTTGCAGCACCTGCAGCCGTAGGGTGTGAGAACATCAGGCTGCATTAGGAAAAAAGACAACAAAACCAGAATGTTATTTTCTTTTTATGGCTGCAGAAAGGTTAAAAACTGTAAAATAAACACAAGACTCACACTGCAGGCAAGCACCTCCTTTTTTTTTCCTCCTTTTTTTTAAAAAAAATAAAATAAAACAACCTAATATTTGTAGGGAATCATGAAAGGTCAAGTCTGTAACATTACTGCAGGTACCAGCTTGCCCTGACAGCTGAAGACAAATGCAGTTGCTACATCCTAGACATGCAGCTGCCCGATTTGCAAATGTAGGCCATTTATTACCCAGCCAGACTTCCAAGAATTGAGCGTGTGGTTAATAATGAGCCCCAGACTGATGATGCATCTATTTGTGAGCCAAAAATTCTGCCTGTAAAATTAGACTTTGAACTGAGGTCCTTTGAAGAGCTGGAGCCATAAAAGCTGCATCTGGAATTGCATATCAAATAGGGTGATGAAGGGAGAAAAGGTGGAAAGTTTCTGTCTAAGATATGTAACTCTTTAATCAATGTCAAACACTAACCTGCATGGTGTAAAAGAGGGGTTGTACAGAAAGTAAACAGTCTAAATTAAACTATTAATATATATATTATATATATATATCAGAGATTGTTGGAGCAGGTCCAGAGGAGGGCCATGAAGAAGATCAGAGGGCTGGAACACCTCTCCTATGAGGACAGGCTGAGAGAGTTGGGGTTGTTCAGCCTGCAGAAGAGAAGGTTCCAGGGAGACCTTGTAGTGGCCTTCCAGTATCTGAAGGGGGCCTACAAGAAGGCTGGAGAGGGACTTTTTACAAGGGCATGTAATGATAGGATGAGGAGTAATGGCTTCAAACTGGAAGAGGGGACATTTAGTATAGATATTATGAAAAACATTTTCACTGTGAGGGTGGTGAGGCACTGGCCCAGGTTGCCCACGGAAGTTGTTGAGGCCCCATCCCTGGAGGTGTTCAAGGCCAGGTCAGATGGGGCTTTGAGCAACCTGGTGTAGTGGGAGGTGTCCCTGCCCATGGCAGGGGGGTTAGAACTAGATGATCTTTAGTGTCCCTTCCAACCTAAACCATTCTATGATTCTATGACTGGCTACATATAAGGAAAGCTGAATTAATTTGTGGCTACTTGTATGTGCTTACTTTGGTTAATGAAGTAATTTTACAAGACACTCATATTCCATGTTTTGTCAGAAATATCATCTTTTATTACAATAGAACCTGCGGTCACATGCATAAATATTGGTGCAGTAAAATACATTTTCATTGATTCTCTCCTGGCAATTGACATAAAATTGCATTTCCCACACGTCTTTACCAATTTCACTTCATCCAGCTAGACAAGCTGTTTTAAGAAGTAAACCAAAACTGCTATTTAAACATGCACCTTCTCCCTCCCTTCCGTTTATATGGTCAGGTAGGTTAAAATAGAAGCCAAAAAAAAGAAAACCTGCAGATAAAATATTGATGTACAACAATTCAAGCTGCATACACAAGGTACTGTTGGGAACAACTATTCCTGAATAGAAAAGTTCAATGAAAATGGATGATCTAAAAAAACGGTGCCTAAGAAGAACAAAGCCTGATCTGCAGAATCCAAAGAGCTTTTAGATGAAAGCTCAACTTGGTCAAATAAGTTATGATCTTTCTGGAATAACAGAGTAATCTTCACTCCATCCATTTTCCTATCAGTAATATATATAGACTTCCCAGGGTATTTAGGATCATAAGATTTTGTTTGTAGGGAGCTTCAAAGACAGAAAATGAAAGACATCCTGTCATTACTCGTGTTGCGGCTGAGTTGGTAAATGAAGCCTTGGGGTGAAGATGCTCAGCCACCATTTTTCATGAGCGTTTTGGTCTGATCCCTTATGCCCGGTACCTCACCTGTGCATCAGCCTGTGGTTCTAGGTGCTGGGGCACTCAGAGGGGCGTTTATGGAGAACTAGATTGAAAACGAATTTCAAATCCACTTTGCAGTACCTTTGCCTACTTGGACAGCATTAGAGACTCATGGCTTTTATTACTTATTGCAAAAAGAAGGGAAAAAAGTTGCATTTGAAATGGCCATGCAATTAAGATGCCTGGTCCCTAATGACCAGCAAAGAGGACAGAATATATCAATAAAAACAGAAAAAAAAACCCCAGAATATATCAATAAAAAACAAGGAAATCCAACCTGTTAGGGACTGACGCAGTATAATTACATTTTACATTTGTTCCTGAAAGGGTATTGGCACAAATTGAGCTCATTAATTCTAAATTAAAGCTTTTATTCTAGCCTGCCTACGACAACCCGTTCTGCAAAGGCTCTGTTTGCTAGATACCCACGTGGCATTCACACATTTATTGTGTTATAGAAAGAGACTTGACAGATTCTTATCACTTCAGTACAAATAAAAATGAACATTTGGAATTATGTAACCTCCTAAGGAGGCCTGATTCTTCAGGATACTGTTCTAATTCTTAGAGTGCAATATGTATGACTTTAGAACCTATACCTCATATAGTCCTCAGTTTAGAAATTGGCCAAATTCCATCCACCATCTACCAGAGGCGGAAAATGCACCCCAGAACTGTGACTGCAGAGAAACCTGGCACAACAGAAACATGGGGAATAGACGATGAGTTCATAGTTTAAAGCAGGTTTATACAAACCTGCTTTTTTATTCATGTGAGTTTTTTAATGACTCTTATACCAGATCTTTAGCCAGAGCTCTCAAACATTTGTGAAACTTACCATTATGCTTAGTGAATATTGGCTAGAAGCCACCAAAGACAAGTGATCTGAAGATAACTAAACGCATTAGCAACTGCTATGTTTGTTGCAAGTTGAGCACAAAACAATTTTTTGGAAGAAATTACAACTTCCTCTGCTTCACCTGAGGCATGCAGATTTCTTATTAAAGCGTGGGGTTCAACTGATGAAAACTTAGCCCTTTAGAAGCCATCTGAATATCTAGGTGCTTGTGCTCCTCACGGTGTTGGTTCAAGGTGTGAATTAACTGTTATCCTTAATAAGGCATCCATACAACTTGACTTAAATAACGCTTTAAATTTGAAATAGCTGACCTGGCACTACTTCTGAATTGCAGCTCTGTTGCTGAGATTATTAAACTAGTACCATGACATCTGTGCAGCCACAGTTTCCGTTTGCAACCCATCTGCAGCTAATCTAATCATCCCATGCAGTCACACGTTGCTCTATAACCTCGACTAGGTTAACTGAGGTGGAATAATTGAAGCTAATTGTTGCAGCACAGACAAGCCCTGGATAGAATTAGAACATTAAGGCTTTACAGCACCATGTATTTATGCTAGAGGGCACTCATATTTCATTCTGAGCAGTAATAGAGCTTGGCGTTTGTATAACATATATCTTCAAAGCACGGTGCCAACAGTAACTTTCAAGGAGTGCTGTGAGGTAGGTGTGTACATCAATCCCTATTTTACAGATGAAGAAACTGAGGCAGAAATGTTAAGGTATTTGACCCAGATCACAGCAGGAGTTAAAGGCTGTTTTACACAGTTGTTAAAGGATAACACTGCGATCAAAACAACTTGAAAATTACTCTCCTCAAAAAAAAGCCAGCTCATGATATATACGGATCCTTACATCTATGTGTGTGTGCAGATTAATTCTGGGTGTGGCTTTTTATTTTTAAAACCACAAAATTTGATTACTTATCCTAAAATCCTGTGACAAAAATATACCAATTTAAAGCTTTAGGAAGAGCACATAAAAAGCTATGTCTCTGTCCCTGGCTCTCCTCTGCAGTTCCTATATAGCAACAGATCTTTCAGTAATAGGCTGAACTTTAGAGGTACATAAACCCCATAGGTCTCACAGAATAAGGTCACCTTGAGGATTTTTTTTTTTCATTTTTCCTACCCAACACCTGTTTACTAGCCTTTGAGAATTTCACTGCTTCATTTCCAGCCAAGTATTTAGTGAAGTACTGCAGTGGTGTCTGCAAGCACAAGATGTCATGAGATTCTGCCTCCTCCCCTCAGTGGTGTGACACACCTCTAAGGACAGAAACCCATCTCAGAAGACAGCTCCTGCCACCAAGAGTTCACAGCTTAGGAAGGAAAAGGCTGAGTAGGAACAAGAAAACAGAAGTGATTTGTCTATGGCAGGAGACAGGCAAAGTTTGTCTTGCAGAGGCTTGCAGCCAGATGTCAAGACTTCTTGTCTAGACACACTTGTTCGAATGACTCCACCAACTTGCATATTTTGTGATACTCTGAAAATCAACTCTTTAATTTCCACAGTACAGCTCAACAAATTCCGCACATATTCTGGGAGTGTTTCTTAGGACTGCTTCATTTTGCTTACTGTGATCATTCACACAATTGCATTTTTTAGAAAAATGTTCTCAGAAAACAAATACTCTGCTATTCAACACAAATGCATTCCTGAAAAGTTCAGCTGTTACAGTATAGTGTAGATAGTTCATTTTCCCATGAAAATCAACACAATGGAGGGATGTATGCAGGGACTTATAGAATATGCACATTCTGAACACACAGGGACAACATCTGTAACATGAAGGATGGAGAGGCAGAAACAAAATCAATGAGTGCTTTGCAGAGGAATTGCTGGCTTTATAGAATAGATGACCTTTCTGAAACTCTCAGCCACTTCCCCTGTGAGACTGTACCCCCGATTCCCTGTTTTGTCACCCCTCACACTCAACTTGTTCCATTTTGCTTCACCTGAAGACAATGCTAACAATTATGAGTACAACTCTTCAGAAAGGGGCAGCTAATACTATGTCAGGGTTCAGTCTCTGAAGGTGAGATCTTCTGAAGAACTGAATGACATGAAAGATTGCTTCATGTTCAGTCCTGCCACTTCATCCAGGAGACTGAACTTGCAATGGAAATATTTCACCATGAGTGTTCCTGTTGTCTCTGAACAGCTGTATTTTCATTGTCGTCATCATCTTCCTCATATGAAACAAGACCATTCAAGTGTGAGGCGCGACAAAACAGTGTAATGACGATGATTGCCTGCTCAGGGTATTGAGAAGATGGGCTGGAGGACCAATGGACAAGTAGGGTATTGCTGTAGTCACATGACAAATATGAGCTTTCAGAAACCACACTGCAAAGAAATAGGTTTTGATATCATTCGTGATACTCCCCAACTGGGAAAACACAGCCATCACCATGAGTCTTATTTGACCAGTAGCCAAAGACAGTTTTGAATAGTTGCTATCAATGAACAGCTCATAATAAATTTTAGCTGTCAAAAATATGGAAAAAATTAAGTATATTTTTCAGAAAATGGCAATTTATTTATGGACAATCTGGGCAGGCTGGGTATGTTGGATAAAGTATGCCTTGTGAACCATAGTTCAGCTTTGTAGTAGCCTGGAAGTCTCTTAGGATTTAAAGCAAGCTGAACAACTGACAATCTTGGAGGAATTCAAGTGTGGTTTTATAATATCTGGTTCAATAGACTGAACTGGATCACTCTCACTATCAATTATGTGTTTCACCAAGCATCTGGAAGCTTCATTGATGTTTATATTTTCCTGCAAGTGAAAGAGAAAGAGAGGTTGATTAGTCAATATTAATTACACCATGCTGCATATTTCTCGTGCATAATTAAACTTTTCTCTAGGCAATATCAAAAGTTTACTTTCCTTAATAAACAGCTTTTAAAAATTGACTGTATTAAATAATGCTTACTGTAGTTTTTAAGTTAGGGATTTTTGCATATTATATTACATATCTCCTTTAAATTATACACAGAGCTCACTTTAAATTACCCCAAACTCTTGGTGATTTGATTGCTTCAATAAACTAAACAAACAAATGCCAGAGGGATGTTAAAGACAGATGCCTCAAGTAACACTCCAAAATCTGTATTTTACTGCTTGAATAATGGTTACCCTGATTTTCAAATTATTAATTATCTATCAGAAATTTCAGCCATAAATAGCACTTATCTTTTAAAGCCATTTCCACAGTTTCAGAAAGATTTCTGTATACAATGCTCACAATGAAACCTGTGATGAACCAGATTCATTGAATAAATGATACAATCTCAAGTTATTCACAAAACAGTAAAAAAAAAAAAGTTCTATATCATTTGGAGTCTTCACTTATTTTTTTGTTGAGGCTGACTTATCTCCAATGTACTGCTTCAGAAGAGATATATCACCATTGGTTTCATTTGTAAGACAGAAATCCTCACTCCAGGGGTTTAGAACGAAAGGCAAAGCACGGCTTTTTCTACACGTGCCTTACTTCAACAACAGGTTTAACTTGCAGCAACCCTTACTCTCAGCAAAGCTGGAACAGTCTGATCAGTGAGACACAGCTCAGCACAGCATATAAAATAAGCAGTAATACTGAGTAAAGATTTTTTTTTTTTTTTTTTTATGACAGCCACCGATATGTTTAGAATGAAAAGTCAGCCTTCCTGGTATAAAAGACACTCTTCTACTCTAACTATTGGCATTGATTACTTATTTTATATGACAGGAGATAGAAACCTCACTGTAGCTTCAATCTTCTGGGAAGTCATATCACACACCCACATACACACATACAGAAATGCAATCAAATATATATGTATGTATTTATCTATATGCACATTCTCCTCTTGCTTCATAAAGATTGTTTTTATTTGCAGTCTAAGACTGACCCAGATTTCCAAGCTGAATCTGGAGCCTGTTGTACTGAGATCCTCAACACCCATGCACACAATGCCATGAAATCTACCTTCATTGAATGCTAAGCATCAATTCAGCATCACTGATAAAATAACCTGCAAAATTTAACATGTGAATTTTTTTTTGCATGTGTATGTTCAAAAAATTCAGATGAGTTGTTTAGGTATGAAGTTCAACTATTAAAAAAGGAAACTAAGGTACATGTGTGTGTGTTTCAGTAGAGATGGTACAACTACATGAAGATCAAAAGCTAAAATAATGGATTCTGTGAGGCTGATTTCTATTCTGCTTGCAATCAACGGCAGAGCTCCACAAACTCCATTGCCCATCCCTTTGCACCACAGCATAGTGTTGAAATTTGGGGTTCTAACTGAAAATGTTAATTAGTGCCAAGATTTCACAGGTTTCTTCAACTATACAAGTGAACTTAAATATTTGAACTTTGCCCTGTAAAGAATATCAGTTGGTTGTAAAAATCCAAATCTTTAGACAAGTCATTTACATACTAACCCCTAGAAGGTAATACCGAGCTGGGAATCAGCTCTGTACTGAGATGTTAAAATGTTACTCTATCACATGGGTCCCTCAGACCAGACAAGCAAATTCCTCAAGCATGCACCAAAAATCTTTTTCAGAACACTGTGAAATTTTATGAGACAAAATAGACAACGAAAAATATCTCTCAGTACTGCTTAGAAAGCTGAAGACAAAACAGGATTGTTAAATGGTCCAAAATACACATGTAAAAATCCTTTGCATTGTACTTTCCTTTATCGATGGACTGGTAAGCGTTTCATTTACACATGTGCTGCTTCTCTCTTGGGATGACAGCATGTATTTTTTCAATAATTGCCTTAGTGACTATCTGAGATTGTGCCCAAACAGAATAATGTTCAGATGTATTAACAGAAACCTTCTTTGTCAGAGGCTTAAGGTCAGCATTTTATAAGAGTGGGAAAGAGGTAAGGAACCCAAGCCCACAAAAGCATAAAATGAGTATAGGTGGACATCTCTCACCCCCACTTGGTGATGGGTGGAAGTCCATGTGCCAGACCCAAGCCTAAAAATTTAGAAGGAAAAAACAATGCTGTTTTACTTCAGCCAGAACTCAAACCAAAGTGAAATTGGATTATTAAATGCCTTTTTAAACCTATATAGCTCTTTTGGGGAAGAAAGCCAAATTTGAACATGCAAGTATTGTTTTGATGTAAATAAATCAAAATATTCCATTTTGGAAGTACGAAAATTAACGCTCCTCTTTTTCTGCATTTCTCTTACTCCTTTTTAATGAAATGATTTACCAAATTTGACGTGTATTCCTTATTATGTTGTTAATTGTGTTTTGGCTTGAGTTTGCTGTTTCTCTGGTAGGTGTCTGCCCAGATCTACTGAATATGTGTGAAATGGGATTAGATACAGATAGAGATCATCCCCAACTCTGGCCATTCCACCTGAAAGGCCTTCTGCTTCCAGTCCATGCCCACCTTCCTCTCTGACAGGGCCCCATCCCTTCAGAGGCGCCTGCCGAAGTTTGTGACTGAGCTCTTACTCCTTCAAGCAAAGCGTGCTGGTTTGCAAGCATGCACCGTTTAAAGTGTTTGCACCCATGCAATTAAAATTCTGCCCTTTGTTCTGTATGAGAGGAAAGGAATAAAAAGTCCTGTCCATAGCGTGTGTCAGATCAGAGAAGCATTTTCTTATCCTGAGTATGAACTGCCTAAGCTGCGTGGATGAAAACTTCTGTCGGGTAGAAAGGGAGCAAGAGAGGAAGGGTGAGCCTGGCAGGCAGCACAGCTGGTTCTGAGCTTGTGTCTAGCTCCAGCCTTCTCCCATGGTTCAGAAGGCAACTGGTACATGGTACAGATGAGAAGCAACACGTTAAGTCACTCACAGCAAGGACCCTGTGCTCATGCCAACAAAGCAACTCCTGCTGTCCCAGCTCTGTGGCTTCACCGCTTCCTTTCTGATGCTTCTATTGCCTTTTGTTACAACCCTAATCCTATGGTGTCTACTCCGTGTCCCAGGTCTGTGGACCAGACGTGGCTGTATTCTGGTCTGTCTAATGAAATATTGATTTCTACACCTCTCCTCCTACAGTGTGTTTTGNAAAAAAAAAAAAAAAAAAAAAAAAAAAAAAATCAATATTCTGCAAGGCAGCGAAGCAGCTGCAGACAGTAGAAGGTGATCTGCTATCCAAACACAGACGCCCAGAGACCTGGTAATTTTAGAGAGCAGGAGGTGTTGAAAGGCAATCTAGGGAAGGACAGAGAAAAAGGAGCAGGTCAAAATCCACCCAACAAATACAAAGGGACCAACAATCAGAGCATAAGATTGGACAGAGAGGAATAGTCACAAACCCTGCCAATAGTACTGAAACATGAAAACAGCCCCAATTATGCTTAAAAATAAAATAATGTTTTGAAAAAGAAAGAAAATATAGGTGAGACAACAGAGTGAAACAATATTTTTTCAGTGGGTCTTTCTTTTGAAACACCTTAACTGTCGTCTCCCTTATGGCTTTGCCTCTCCTCTCCTCTCCTCTCCTCTCCTCTCCTCTCCTCTCCTCACCTCTCCNNNNGAATCCTCTCCTCTCCTCTCCTCTCCTCTCCTCTCCTCTCCTCTCCATTCTTCTCTTTTTTTTGTGTGTTTACTAAATTCCTATCATATTCTTAGAAAATTCTTTGGGTGATACCAGTCCTACTCTGCCTTTTTGATGGAGCCACTTCTGAACATCAAAGATTATCCAGCTCTTGACATGGTAGCAGATGCACCTGTAGTGCTGTAGCTTGTTTTCCAGCCTCCTCTGAGGTCACTTTTACCTTCACAGTTCTCCAAACACTGGGGAAGTTCTGTCTACCTATACTACTTTTAAGGATGCTATTACTCAGCTCTGCATCTTTGGTGTGTTTATCTTCACAGCATCATTCTGTGATAGGGAAATGCTGCTATGACCATTTACCAAATGGAGAAAAAGCGGAGCCCCAAACAGAGGAAACTACATGAAACCTGTTCCAGCACACAGTGGCTAGTTGGAAACTGGGAGACGGCACAGTTTGAAGCCTTCTCATGATAACGTAGGAACGCAACACCCTTCTTTCCCAAAGCTTGTGGGAGAGCTTCTCCTGCAAGACCAAGAAGGAAGGATCTTACCCACATTATGGTGCCTTTGTTGCTGTCAATCTTCTCTTCCTGCTTTTGCTCTACTGCTCACACTGACATCCTGAGTTAGCATGCTAGCTTTTATGAAACCTTTTCCTGAGCATCTCCCCTTGCCCTGTCCCCTGAGGTGCCTAACCCATTTCTGCGACTTTTGTGCCTCAGTAAGCCCCAGCACCTGAGAGACACTGTCACAGCCAGTGAAGCAAGAACTAAGTTGTGAATCCAGCCCTAAGTGACTTACCCTGCATCAACCTGCCAATGTCTGCCAGAGCAAGGACCTGAACCCAGCTACTGCGATGATGTCTGACTACTTGAGTCGGTCTGTCTCTTGACCCCATTGAGAAGGAACGCAAAAGTGAAAATCAACATATGTTACTCTTTATTCTAGTACCAAAAAAAACCAAGGCAAAGAAAAGAACTCTGAGCAATCTCTGGAAGAGAGAAAGGAATACAGGAAGACGCAAATGAAATTACAGTTTGCTCTGTAGATCAATCTCCTTCAAATGCATGTTTTCAAAGGACAGTTTTAGGGAAAGGATAGCAACTCAGGGCAGGGAAGTAGACTTGCATGATTTAAAACCTTTGAACCTATTGCTATGGGAAATAATGTCGTAGTCTTGTAATGCAGCAATCAATTGACAGGAAAATAAATACTTTATTGAATGTGTCTCAAAGCAGTACATAAGCTTCGCAAGCTTCTTTGCATTCGGGGTTGCCTTGCCCCTTATCTGTCAGCTCTAATGCAGATGCAGAACATTATCATTTAGAGCATTCCATTTTAATATATGAAATAAATCCCCTCAGACTAGACTGGCTCTTCACTCTTCACAGAAGAAAAAAGGCCTTTGCTCTTTTTATGGGCCTGTCTTACTTCTAAATGAAGCTTCTCTTTCTTTGCCATGCAGATATCTTAGACTTTTCTGTCTGGTTGCTTTCTGGTATAAATCTGTTCCTTTTCTACATTTGGGTAATTTCTTTCTCTGACTGAATCTGATGCTTCTGAGTCTTACCTTGAAAGTCAGTGTGAAGAACAACGTGTGTGCAGGCATAGCTTCCTAACGTGGGCACTTGGGGAGGTCTAAGACGGCACCGCTTAGAGACATGACCTTAGACTCTACTACCGGAGTCAAAGGAAATTAACTTCCCTTAAGTAAACACTTACAAATTCTGAAATATTCAGGTGTCAGATGGGAATCTAGTGAGAATCACATAGTTTCCACATTTCATTTCTATAATACACTAAAATCCAGGAGCAGGGATATGACTTTCAAGATGTTTTAACCTGCGCTCCCCTGGAGCACGCAATCTGAGGGAATGGCTGGCAGCAGAGCCGTATTAAGATGTTGTGCCATACTGTTGTGGTTGTGTTTCTAGGAAAACACAACAAGTTAAAAGCCATCTGGATGCACGAACATAAAATTCATGGATGTGAACTACTGTGACTGCAACCCTGAGAACAAGATAATTTCTGTAATTGAATTCTTAGAGCTGGTTGAATATTCTGCAACAAAATTGTTGGACTAAATGACCTCCAGAGGTCCTTTCCAACCTCAACAATTCTGTGATTCTGTGAATTTTCAGCTTTTGGCCAGCACTAAATAACATATTTCATAAAAGTGATCCAGAGAGCTATAGGACAACTGTAATACCTGCAGGATGCTCTGAAGCAAATCCTCTTCTTTTAGTTACAGGAAACAAACTCTGTGGAGGATTTTTCACAGAGTGACTGTATATATGAACTGAAAGCTTCTGCCTTAGGTGTCAGCTTCATTTCTTGGTTTTGTGGCAGAAGCTGAAATATTTTCTAAGAGTCTGTGCGGTGAGACTGGTCAGGCGTTTTTTTGAGTGAATTAAAAAGACAATGTAGGGAACTGCATATCACTGACTGGGTCTGGCAGTCTGAAATGGATTGCTTTGGTTTCAGTTACCAGATCAGCAGATCAGCTGCAGTGTGTCAGCCTAATTCAAATACATGTCCAAACCTTGTTTGTCTTTATAGAAATCAAAGCCACATATCCTGTTCTTCTGCAAGTCTACAGTGTGCCTTGGTTCTTTTCAACTTTCAGAATTGTCCCGTCAGAAGAACTGAATAAATTATGATTTAAACAAGGGCTAGTAGAGCTTGGTTCATTCACAGAGCTCACTGGTAAGATGAGCAGAACTGCTGTCCTTGCTTTGTGGAAGGAGATGGTGGATCAGAGGAGAGAGTGACTTTCTGAAGGTCAGCCAGTAGATCAGTGGCAGAGAGGACTCCTGATTCCTAGTCCAGTGTTTGGGCACTATGACACACTGTGGACTGCCTGTCAGAAGACAGCTGGAGAAAGGACACATTATCCACATTTCCGAGAGGAGGAAAAACACTATAACTTTTTCCTCATCCAAATAGGACGTGTCCAAATAGCCCAGAGACTCAGTGCTCATTCAGTCTCCAGGCCACGATGCTCAGCAGACAAGGAGCTGTGTGCTTAGCCTAGTCTGGTAAGGGCCTGAAAAGCACGGCTACCAGCCCTTCTGGGCAATTTGGACAAAATGTGAATGTCTTTTCACCAAATTCTGTATTGCTGACGGCAGAATTACAGCAGGGAAAAGAGGAACTCAGGCGCAATCACAGCACAGCTATGGTCAGTCATAAGGTATTTCAAGTTATTTCTGAAGTAGGTATTTTCAAGCACATTTACTTTTGACTGACGTGTCTGTTTTGATGCACAAGTTCCATTTTCATTATAAAGTGATAATAAGCTTGAGATTGCTGCTTTTCTAATCCAAGTCAAAAGCTCGCCTCTTTGAACTAAGAGTGGTGGTGAAAACAGTTTAAAGGCTTGGAAACTTGTGTGGAGCTCTCAGCTACTCTGGCCACATGTGAAATAATTAGATGTCTGACAGGAAGGAGAATTTCCTTCCTTTAAAAAAATGCATCTTTCACAATAGTTGTGGTAATGAAGTTTATTAAAGAATTTACTATTAAAGTTATTTCCTGACTATCTGGGGATGTGCCTTTTAGACTGCAATTAATATGAACAAATGAAATAACCATCTGTAAAAGAGACCGGGTTCTCCACTGGATATATGGTGATATGTGTAACTTACGTCTACAGTGCATTGTGCTGTTGCCTCACAAGTCCCTTCTTAAATGCCAAACTATCAGAACAATTTCTGTCTTTGTAGGGAACAGAAGATTGGAACAGGCTGAGTTTCAGATTAATGTAAGAATCAAAACTAATACACAAGAATGCATTAGGCGGCTCAAATGTTTTATATTGAAGTGGTTAACCTAAGAAAAACAGCACCAGGGAATAATACAGTGATGCTTTTCAGTGTAATCTCTGCCAGTGCTGCAGACAAAGATTTCAAACCATTGACAGCTTGAAATATGGTAGGTACATGTATAGCATGTTACTTTCTGCAAGGCAACCAGAACTAAAAGATGTACTTTTATAAATAATCACCTTTGGTTTTCCAAAATGCATAAATCCTATTCAGTTTGCTCTGAAGACTATAAGATTTCCAAGCACGTCTCCAGAAAACCTCTGGAGATCTAATTATTCCAGGATACCACAAAAAAAAAAAAGTTATTACTTATTTGAACTGCTAAAACTGCTAGCTGCAATATGATGACTTCTCTGTCAGTGTTATTCTGCTTCAGAAAAGTTTCTATTCTCTATAGCAAACATAGCTAGGGTTTTTTTCCCTAGACCTGAGTTCAATTATTTAATATGCTCTAGGCTGAAAGAATACCAGATACATGTTACATCCAATATTTTAAAATAGCAGTAATAGCAAGTTTTGTTTAGAAAAAATGCGTAGGTTTTAGTTCAGACCTTAGACCAAGTGGGGAAATTATTTGGATTTAACTTAGCCTAAACATTGTAATTCTACCATCTTTAGTGGAATTGCTCTTCTTTGCATCATTTTAAAGTCAGGAGCCTCCAATTCAGGGTGGAAATTAGGTGTGGAGATTACAGGATAGTCTATAGCTTTAGTTTATAACAACAAAGAACAGCCTGATAACAGTGAGGTGTCCTCAACTCTCACTGCTCCCTTCACAATGGCTGTTGAAGACAAATCTTGTCATAGCTGGATTTCTTTGTGTTCCTACATGACTACATTGAGGACCCAAGGACTGCTTGGGTTTCTGAATTAAATAAAGTAAGAAGAATTGAGATATTTCTTTTCTGTAAAATACCTCAAAATCCTAATTCTGTGTGACTTAGAAAAACTTGGACTGAATTTCCCTCTGCTGTGACTCTTTAAAAATTTTCATGTCCTTTATGCTTCCATAGTTCTGCCCAAGACTAGCTCCATCATCACAGTAAAGCCTCTCCGCCACCTTTGAAATTGTTTGTACATTCATTCTCTGCCGTGACCTGCAATGGCCCTTGGCACAATAAATGTGGTTGCTCTTTTTAAGAGGAGGACAAGTGCTTGCTGAGGACAGATGTATGGAATTCATGGTACAAATTCCTTTCTCATAGGCCAAAGAGCAGTGAGCAGCTGCATGACTCTGCCGATCCAAACCTAGAATAATGAAACTATGGCCCCGTATCCTTTAAAAAATGGTCCATCCTCTCCCCTCTCATTCTCTTTGAAAGCCTTTTAGATGCAGGCTTTTTAAAACAATCTGTTATTCATTTCTCTCCACATGATTTTTGTGATGGTTTTGCCCTCAGGTCTTGGTTTTCAGTGAATTGGGTTTTGTCTCCAGGAAATGTAGACTCACGTACATGTCAGAAATGAAGAAAAAGTAATTCTAAAGAAAACAGCCATATACAGTGTTACACATCACAGTTGAACTGAATCCCAAATACTTGCAACCAGATATTTCGTGTTATTTGTGGCCTGAAAGAGAGTTAGACACCTAACAGAATATTAAAAAGGGGCAGAATATACAAACAAAAATAATTTGTCCTGTAATAATCCCCTCAACTCTCCACATCATCTTCTTGTAGCTGCTATTCCAAATGCTTTGCTCTCTAAGTTTATTTTTTTTCCCTGGAATAATTAGCTTTCTGCCATAATTATCACAAAGAAGCTGTTGTAAGAGATCTTGGCTTCTTTCTTAACCAGAACTAGACGCTGTCCATAGTAAAAGTTTGGTTATCCTGGAGAATAACACTGGTGGCCTCATCCAGCAGAAATCATCAGAGATCCACAGACCTGTACTCAATTCAGGTCCTGCACATACAGCAATGGCAAGTACCCTGTTTGTAGAGCAAGATAATTTACACACTGACCTAGACCGAAATGTATCCCTAAAAATGGTGTTTTGAAAGAACAGGGACCAGCTTTGAGACTGATTCAGTAGGGAAGCAAAGACGCTGACTGCAAAGACGCTGACCACAAAAACATCTTAGCCCAGAGCTCATGCAATGCTTGAGGCAGACTGGGACGTGCTGCTAGTCACCTGCTGCTGCTTCTGCTGATTACGAATGAGACTTCTTTTAAGTATTAATGCTTAAAGAAGGAGTCAAGACCAGGAAAGTAAAATACAAATATACACTCCAAAGATTCTTAAGGAACTTTCCTGAAGTGCTTAAATGAAATTAAAAAATTGAATGTAGCATTTTGACTTTCAGTCTACTAACGACCTAGGTCAAACCAGAGCCAAACTGTTTACATTTAAAACATCCAAACGTTCTCCAGAGCTGTTAATGATGACACCAGGTTTTATAACCAGACAATACAATAAACATAATATCCATTGAGTTGTTGTGTTCAAATCAATATTTCATGTGCCAGCTCTCCAAATCTTGCATGCAGTGAGGTTATCTGAGAAATCTCAAATTGATGTGCTGGAGAACTGTACCTTGGGCCTTCGTACCCTGAAAGTCCCAGTGCCCTTTCTGGTTTTTATCTCCATTTCTTATAGGCACTCAGGAAATCTGTACCAAGGTAAGGAACTGACCCTCAGAGCAGCTCATTCAGCACTTTGACCACTGATCTTTCCTTCCTCCCCAGATACATGATTTTTTTGAAAAGGCTTTTGAGAATGAGAGCTTATAACTGTCAGCATCGTACAAGATTTACGATAGACTGACTTTTTTCTAGAATTTAACACAATAAAACTATTGTCTGAAATCAGCATTTCTCAGGCAACGTCATATATGAATATTTAGAGATAATATTCACTGTTAAGAATTATGAAAAATATCCTCATATCATTCATAAGAGGTAGCTTTTGTGTCTTGCCAAAGGTCATCTTCCTCCCCAGGCTATTACGCAGTAAGTTGTTGGCCAGTTACATACTTTACTGCTGGCCTATCATATTAGACCAGCTGCACTTCAGAACACTGCATATAATTTGCTTTGCAACAAAAGGCCTAAAACAAATGGAAATGTATTAATTTAAAAATTCACAGTTAATTAATTCCACCAAGAGGGAGCTTTGCGAGATAACACATTTCGACTGAGTGAACTGTTTTAGGAACCAATTTCTCTGAACTTGGAGAAACGTTTAAAAAGAATTGGAAACATTACCTTGGCTGATGTTTCAAACCAGCCCACGAACCCATTCTCTTTGCAGAACTGATCCATCTTGATGCCGTTGTTCATAAGAACGTCTATTCCCTGGTCGCATTTGTTTGCTAAGAGGACTGTTGGCACAGGTTTGCCATTTGGAAGAACCAGCTTAGAGTCCAAATCCTCTTTCCATTTTGTCACTGCTTCAAACGTTGCAGGTCTTGTAACATCAAAGACAATAAAGGCCCCCATGGCCTCTCTGTAATACACCCTGGTCATGTTTCCAAACCTTTCCTGACCTGTGATAAAGAAAGTAGGAGGGGAAAAAAACCACCACCTTGTAAAAATCACTGCTTCTAATCCAGGTCAAAATTTAACATAGCAGGTTTTCTAAGAGAACGTTACTGAAGGACTTCATTTTTTAAGTCTCTGGAAAGCTACTCTTTTTCTAAATAATCATAAGTACCATGCTAGATTCATTTGTATGAAAATGCAAGAAAATACAGCATGAAAAAGGAGTTTTAAAGCAAACATCCAAGGAAATTTGACAACTTTCTGACAAGCTTGAACTTCAGTGTACAGTCTTATTAAGCTGCCAGATTTCGAGATCTGTGGACAGTACCGAGGGTCTTGATGTGCATTATAGGACTTTAAACAGGAGTCACAAAACATCTGGGTACCAGATTGGAAACTCCTTGATACTATGGTATTATGTGGGAAACATCTAACACCGCTGATCTGCTCGTCCACGAAGAGGATCCCACATATACTCATGCAAGTGATAATAATCAACAGTAATATAATTAAGCTCTGGAGCCATACCAGGCATTACACAGTCATGAATTTGCTTTTACCGGTAAACTAAAACACAGAGGTAATAAAGGTGAATTTAAAGCCTTACCAATGTGGAAAGTGTTCTAAGGAATGGCACAGCAGGAGCAACATGAAGAGCTATATTGCCTCAGTGAAAAGATCTGGGAGGAGACGTTTCACACTAGATCTATTCAGAAGACTTGTGGTTGTACTTGCTGAATTCAAAGTGTTTTCTGGAAAGTTATTTACAGTATTTTTGTGAGCTAACAATATATTATTACACTCAAACATGGACATTTGTAAATATCTCACAATTTATATGATTAACAGTGTAAAAATTAACGCACTTGATGTCAGGATGTGGTATGTTGATTAGCTGTGCGTCTGTTAATATATGTGCTGTTTTCATGGGAACTTTGAAAAAATGTTTCCAAGGATGGAAATAAATTGCACAGAATTTTTCTTGAAGTGAAAAAATAGAATTTCCATTGATGTCTACTGCTGAGCTGTGATCCAAAATAGAAGAATTATAAATTCCTGAAACATCTCACAACAACAGCACTCTTTAAGCAAGACAACTCTTGTATTTAACCTCATACTTCCATAGCTGAGAAAAAGTGCTATGAAAATAGTCAACATTCATCAGAATCCTATTTCTAGCTTTATTTTCTCAATGCGCATAATTTTGAGTAGGTTAGGAAGACAAGAAGATTGGCAGTCTGCCTCTGACCCTAGGAAAGTTACCTGTGGCGGTTTTATCTGATGGAAATTGTGCTGTCAAATGTAGGGTTGGGTTGAGAACTGAGCAGTGCTGGTTACTGGGCTTCTAGACCATGCAGTTTCATTTAATGGAAATAGCAGTGAACACACTTATGGGGTCAACACCATCTGTTTGTGACATTTATCTTTGGTTTTATGCACTAGCTGTTGCAGCAAGGAGAAAGTCATTCACATGATACAGAAACCAAAAGTGGATGTCTGTCTTCTCCAAATTCACGTTAGATTTTTTTTTTACCTTAAACAAACACTGCGTCCCATTGATAAACCAAGATAGAAATATATCATTTCTGGGAAATATGAGGTCATATTGAAAATTTCTTATGGCTATTCTTTATTAAAATGTCTTATGATTCCTATCAGTAGGCTAATCAGATGAATGGTTAAGTCATGTGCTATTCAATAATCTCCTTGCTGAGCAATTTTTTTTCATCTGCAAGAAGGTGCCTTCAAACAAAAGTCAGGGTCTGATTAGAAACTTTGCAGTGAGGCAAGCAGCAGCATATACAATTAGGTTTTGATGCATGTTGTATTTCAGTGACACTTTATACTTCCCATGCAAAGTTCTTGAGATGCTTGCACTGTACGTGAGATGCAGATGATGTAAGAACAGCTAAGCTTGGGCATTACACATATTTATTGGGACCCAGATCTCTAAATAGGTGGGACATGTTGTCACAAAACATGAACTAAATTACTAAGTTGCAGCATAAAATCGTTCATCACAAACAATCAAAGTTATTAGGGGAATAAAAGGCTCCTAAGATGTGATCCTCTGGCTAGTAGCGGCCCACAAAGTTCTGACAAATAGTATGTCATACACACCAATTCCTCCTTCTGCTCCTAGCTGCTTTTGCAGACACCTGGGTTTTTCACTGCACAGAAAAGCCACCCTGTTCACAAAAGCAGCTTTACGCTGGAGGACAGAGCTCACCGATTTCCATTACCAATCACTTCAAAGAAAGAGAAAGTATGGAGCTGCTGGCTGAAAAAAGTTCCTAAACTCTTTTTGAAGTGGTCTTTTTCCCCATCAATTGCAATTAATACATGAACTTACTTGACGTAAAGACATTATGCAACCTTGAATGGAAAAAGAGGTGGTTTGTAAACCACAGAATTTTAGTTTTATCTCATTTGCATAATGGCTTTACTTTTATTTCATTTACATTGTGAAAAAAGTGATCTCTAGTGTTTCCATTGTGCTTGGGGAGCTAAATATTGTGTCTAAGGATCCAGAAGGACTCTTTTTTTTCAAAGATTCTCACTTATGTGAACAAATACTTATCTTAATAGATGAGGTTCCCAAAACTTTTTCATTTATCAGAATTGCTCATGAAAATAGGCACTGTTTGATGTACTAAAGGTGTCATAGTCTGGCCGTAGGTTTTCAGCAACACAATGGCTTAGGCAGGAATTAGGCTAGAAAATAGATCAACCATTCGGCATTCAGTGGTATCTCGCAGGCAGCCTTGAACATTAGAATCTGGTTTATTGCAAGAGGGACTGGGGAAGATGGGTTTTGCTTTTCATTGGAAGGGTCAGAAACTTGTGAAATGTTTGTTTGATCTGGCCCATTGTACTTTACTGCATCCCTTACAAGGCCACCGGCATCTGGCATCAAACCCCAAGGGTCTGATGACCTTTGCCCACAGAGACGGTGTTTTACATTGGGATTCATCAGCCCTAATTTAGGTTCCAAAAAAATTAACGGGGTGTATCTAAGATTAGGGCCCCTTTGTAGTCAGAGACTGAGAAGAGATATCTAGAGGGCATCTTCTCAGAAAGGACAGACATTTAAGGGTGGGCACACAAGCTTCATTATGGAGGTATTTAATCTCTATCCTCAAGCCCCCGGCGAGCCCAGGGTAAGTAGCTTTTACTCAGATGGTTCAGTACAAGTTGTCTAATTGTTAAACCAGATGAATCCTACTCCACTTCGAAGTGAACCCAGTGAGACCAAGGTGCCAAAACAAGATTTCCACTAAAGGGAAGGTCTCCCTATCTGAATGACACCTGCCTGTACATTTACCCTAATCTCAGTGGCACCTGTGCAGCAGGGAAAGGTATTGTTTCATGGGCTTAAATCAACCAACAGTTAAATTTTCCCAGTTTCTAAAAATGCACCCCACATAAATTTGCCAGCATAACTGGTATAGACATCTACAATTTTCACTACCCACTATCATTTCTGATAAAGTTACAAAAACAAATGATAAGGTGCTAAAACTCAGATAACTTCCAGAATCACACCCACAGTATCTGAAATATAGTGCAAGATAAAAATTGATTAAAACTGCCTAATGCCCAGCTTTACTACGTGTTTTACTTCTTGCCATCATCCCTCATCCTAAGAGGCTAAAGCTTCTGGGAACCACCGTGCTTTACAGAGTGCCTTTAGCCAACACTGAGAAGCTGGAATTTGTGGAGAATATTTAAACATTTTTTACCTTTCACTTCAAAATGATGTTGAGAATTTTCACCCTTGGATTTAAGTCATTGTCTTTATGGCTTGAAACATAAGCCAGCCTTGAGGTGGTGTTCACCACCCCAGAATGTGGAAAAGCAGGCTGTGAGAAGAATCTGGCCCAGGGATCTCCCACAAACCTATACTGAAATAAAACCACCACAACAAGGGACTTATTTATGTTTGCAGAACAGTAATTTCAAGGTAACTTAGCCTAGAAATCACCATGACTATCTTATTTATGCATATGTACTGCAATGCTTAGCAGCCACTAAATGCCTAAACTGCTGAGGATGTGCTGTGCCCGGCATTTGTGAACAGGCAGTTTACTCCTTCTGGAGCATAACAGTCTTAAAAACTTTACAACTGCAGGAACATTTGCCTATATCTGTGCAAAGACTACTGCTTCCGAAGATGAAGAGTCTAGTTGGAGCACAGTAACAAGTGGTGTTCCTCAGGGGTCAATACTGGGTCCAGT
>RSEF01000001.1:214324625-214341661 GCA_003993805.1 Himantopus leucocephalus | reverse complement strand
GAGGTCCCTTCCAACCCTGACCGTTCTGTGATTCTGTGAAAGGAGCAGAAAATGGAAATGAAACTGTTCTTTTGCCACTGGTATTGTGTGGATATCTCAAATGCATTGGTCCAACTCTTTATGAGGTGAGATCATGGAATCATAGAATGGTTTAAGTTAGAAGGGATCTTGAAGATTATCTAGTCCCAACCCCCCTGCCATGGGCACGGACACCTCCCACCAGACCAGGTTGCTCAAAGCCCCATCCAGCCTGGCCTTGGACACCTCCAGGGATGGGGCAGCCACAACTCCCCTGGGCAACCTGTTCCAGTGCCTCACCACCCTCACAGTAAAGAATTTCTTCCTGATATCAAATCTAAATCTGCCCTCTTTCAGTTTAAAACTGTGACCCCCTCATCCTGTCACTCCACTCCCTGGCCACAAGTCCCTCCTCAGCTTTCCTGTAGGTCCCCTTTAGGTACTGGAAGGCTGCTATAAAGTCTCCCTGGAGTCTTCTCTTCTCCAGGCTGATCCAGTCTTGTAAAAGCAAACCAACGTGGTTTTGGTAGCAATGAATAATCCAGCCCACACAGCAGGAGAAATAACGGCGATGCTGACATGGCTGTGAAAAAGGAGCAGGGGAGAGGGGAGGCTCCAAAGTGCTGCTCTCTGCCCTCCGCTGCACTGGCAGAGCTGCTCCCAGCAGTAAATCTGCAGCTAAAGCTGGTCTTCAGAGAAATCTTGGGGCTGTGTGGACATGAAACATGGACAGGAGCACTGAGAGCAGCCTTGAAGAGAAGTGAATAGGAAATACACCCGGGCTGGCTGTCTGCAATAGTTGGTTTCTTCAAAAATGATCCCAGCCGGCATCTGTAGGGCCACCCCCACCACAGCAGCCATGCTCAAAAGAATAATTAAGAATTTCTTTCAAAGCTTTCCTTCTGACAATCTGTTAATGAATTTAAAGGATACTCATACAGAGACAGCAGAAAAGATAAGGGAAAAAAATTAAAATTGACAGAGAAGCAAGATTTAAAGATGTATGATCCAACAGTAGAGGTGATGACACACTTCAACAGGGACGTGAACACCAAAACTAAGAACTTGGGACATTCAATGAAATAAAATGGAACTGTTGGGAGGAAGTAAAACACCAGGAGAATTTTACCATGTATATCTCCTCCCACACACAGTCGTGAAAATTCAGTCACTTGAAACTTAAGCACTTCACTGAATCAGACATAAATTCATAGATTTTAATGCCAGTGTGTTGCTAGAGATAACATAACATCATAATCCATGAAGTTTTGTCCAATTATTCCTGTCTAATACCCACAGCTTCAGGAATATATTATCTGTTAAAAATCCCTAAGTCTTAATGCAATAATATGTGATGCAGAACCTAGTTATCCTTGAATTAGTTTGTCTAATATTAGTTATACTTATTGTTCAGTATTTATCTCTCATCTAAATAAATGCAGTTTCAGCATTTAGCTATTAGATCTTATAGTTTTGTTGATCAAATTAAAGAGTACAGAAAAATAACGTATTTTTCTGTACTCTTTAATTTGACCAAAAAAACTACATTAACTATGAAATTAGATGGCACTAGATGAACCAAATTTGCTTTTTCTTCTAATGTCTGTAAAAGTAAAGAAAGGTAAACTGCTTGGTCTTACCATGGCTGGAGTATGTCACCCTCCCATGAAGTCACCACATATGTAAATCCTACTAATAATGTAGATAAGCTTGACACTAGTTTTACACAAAATATTTTTGAGGAAATTATTTCTAGATTGTTAAACAATTTACTACCCACCAATCCACACAGTGAAGTGCAAGGAAGAATACACATTACGCTTAGTAGTAAGTTCACTTGCTGTATAATGGAGGGGGAGGAAAGGATGTAAGAGCTAAAATGATGCCTGATATATGGAGAGAGAGAGAGACACACACACACGCATATATATATATTCATATATTGATACATTTGCAGAGTTTGCTTCAATTCAAGTTGTCCTAAATGCTAAGCCAACATCCTTCAGCTTGGTTAGAGACTGAAAATTTGTTGTTTTACCCCCAAAGCTAAACATGACCTAATAACAGAGACTCTACGAAAAGAGAGAGGATGTTCTGAGACCAGAGCTTTTATTTTCCTCCCTCTTATCCTCGCATATTTATGTTTTGCAAGTGGTGATATATGACCAGCCACAGCCAGGATAAAACATTTCCAATCGGTTTTACTTTGCTTTCATTTTTAAACAAATTTTTTTCTCACCAGCTTATTCGTGATAACTTCTACGCCAGCACCACGCTGATCTGAATTCAGTGTGCTGCTTACAGAACTTATTTTCTATGTGTATCTATCAACAGCTAAAGCTTCTTACGCAGAAGTCATTAAAACTGAGACAGCAACTCTTTTTATTACCGGCCACTGTCTTGACCTTCACAGAGATGCTTTGAATTGAGCAATTCATATGAAATTTAGTACTATGCTGTAATTCTCTCTGTCATGTGTGATAACTCAGAAAGCACGCTAGTCATTCAGTACTACAACTTGGTGTAATTGCTTCTGCAGCCTGACTGAAAGCTACATCATATGATCCCCCAGCACATGATTAGTAGTGTAATAAATCTCTGAAACAAGGCATACAAAATACATTCTTTCAGTCCCCGATGGATTCAGAATTTACTACTAAATGCCTTTTCTCATACAGAAAAGTTTTGCTGGATGTGTATGTATTTATTGTTCTAATCAGTCACTGGTGAGTGATAAAAGCAATGCTTAGTCCCTATTTTTCCAACTTTCAACAAAGAAAACTGAGCATATATGTATTTAACACCATAAAGCCACAAGACTCTACTGATGTGTAAAAAACCTGAGGTTATGCATGTTGTGCTTAAAGTGGTGTTGTTGCATAAGTTTTAGTACCTTGGTGCCAAATTCAGAGCTCAGACATGAGGCAGTAAGTGTAGAAGAAAGGCACTCCCTCCGACGATAAGAATGTCAAGAATTTTCTCATTTCACTAGTTTTACTCGGTTCCGTTCCAGACTAGATCACTGAACCCACGGCTCAGGCCACAGGCTGGCATAGTTACCTAACAGCTGATATAATGTTCACCTCTATTCCTTACTTAACAAATGAAACTTCTTAATTTAACTGAGTTTTAAAGATGCCCTCCTTTTTGCTGTAAGCTATTGCGTCCTAGCTGTACTTGTGTTCCTACATACACTGAATGAAAGATGATTACTTATCGCATGTGAAACATGCCATCAAGATAAACTGTTATTTTGTGGTCTGAATCAAAAATGATTAATTCCTAATAAGGGGGGGGTGGCAAAAAAAAAAATCATGGGTTTAATTGGAAGCCAAATATAAAAACTCCGAAGAACTGACAGCAACAATGTCAAATTCTTTATTTTTTAATTATGTAAACACACAAGGATAACTGGACTTCTTTATTCTTTTTCTCCTCACACAGAATAAATTATCTTTTTTTGCTTGGTGTTGGAATAAGGACAAGTAAACATGAGTAAATACATTTTTAGCAACCAGGACTATTGCCAAATGGAAACGCTTCTCTTTTCAAAGCATGTCAGAAGTTGTTTACATTTCCTTGGGCCAAAGGAAGGAAGGTAGGAGAGAGGGGAAGGAAAGGAAGAGGGAAGGTATTTTGATAAAGTAACTCGATGATACTTTTTCCTTATTTTTTAAACTATAACAATAATTTTAACCATCTTATTGAATCCCTCATCCCTACCACCAAATTAAATAGATGTAACGGGGAATTCTTGTTGCTCTCCCACTCATCACAGAGATCTATCTGTTGGTCTAATGAGGGAAGCTGAACAGCGGCAGCTGCAGGGGAAGAACTGGGGCATCTGGGGAGAGATGCCCATGTCCCCTCCACGTGTCTAAGGGCTTGGGGGAAAAATCAGACGGGGCAGGTTTTACCCTGACACTCCTTGTTTGGGAGTCTGCTGGCTTTAGGGAAACTCCAAAATTTCAATCTGCCCTCAAAGTTTTCTCTCCTCAATCTCCTCTCCCTTGCCACATGGGCACTGGTACTTTCCAACATAAATATTAGTACAAATGAATTTGGGTCGATATTTTATATTATCTCTGGATGAGCAATGGAGCAAAGGATTCTCCTCTGTACTCACCCGCAATATCCCAGAGTTGCAGCCGTACCACGGTCTCAGCATCCCAGCTCAGCACCTTTAAGGCAAAGTCCACACCGATGGTGGCCCGGTAGTGGGGGGAGAAGTTCTGGTGGACATAACGTTTGATGATGCTGGTTTTGCCTACTCCCAGGTCCCCGATCACCAGCAGCTTGTAGAGGTGCTCCTTCTGACTGGGCTTCTGCATCTTTCCTGTGGCTGTGGCTGCTCCCTGCGAACTGATTGCATGCTCTGCCCGAGGAATCCTGCCAGCCCGAGGGGGAGAGAGGGAGTGAGGAACCGGGGAGGGAAGGAGAGAAGGTAGGTGGAGGCTCTTTCCCTTTGTACGGAAGCAGTATCACCAGGTCCAGCAGGCAGCCCTGCTGGGAGATGAAGTAAGCAAGGGACTGGGGAAAGAAAGTCTCCCAGAAAGTTTTGTGCATATGTGTGTAAAGGTCAGCACGAGGTGTGCCTGGGATTAGTCTGGCTACTAAAGGCTTTGCAGGAAAAGTCATGTAACACTCCTGTTCCCTGTTTCACTCCTCGCTGGAAGGACAGTGTTTCTGTTCTGCACTAGTTTTACATACTTTTTTTAATCGCTGTCTTCTTGGTGATGATTTGTCACCCTGTGCTTGTTTCCAGACATCTTTAAAATGCCAGTCACAGCAAAAAAGCAGAAATCTCCTTTCAGAGGTTTCACGCCTCCATTAAAGTGCAAAAATTAAACCAGCGTGACTTTAACTTTGGAAGTGATTTGGTTTTAATCGATGTAAGTCTGTGTGAATGCAGTTATATCACTAGAAGTGGCAGTTATAGCAATATAAAACATCTTTACATATTTCCATGCTATGAGGGCTGTGTGAATTTAATTATAACAAATAAATATTTTTAAGTTGCATTAAAATAATTGTGATTATCTGTCTGTACCTATGAACATGCTCACGTCTGCTGAATGCAGCACAGAGATCACACTTTGTTTTTTCTTACAACTGGACTCTAAAATGCAAAAAATCCAGATTTATCCCATGACTCCGATAATCAGAAGTTATGAAAGCGTAACAGGTTTAGAGCATATGAATGCCAGTGTCTCAATGGTGCTCTATTTTCCAAAATAAGTAATATCAAACTTGCAAACAATTGAACACATTTGAGTAAATCATTCCACTGCGATGACTGACCCTATATTTTAAATGAAGAACACAGTGACAGTTTCAACTTGGCAGCTTAGCTGGAGACCCCTATCCACTGCCTAGAGGTATTTGATTCTTTTAACAGTTTTGAAAGCAAAGCCCCAGAATTTTAATATTGTGTGAAAATCATCCATGAATGATTTTTACATTTATTGATGATCTTGATAGAACGAAAACACATTTTACACTTACTGAAATATTATTTGATGGAGTTCTTATCTAAATGTGCATGGAAATGGCATGAGAAATTTGTCATCTATCCAAAAAGCTGGATTTTAGTAGACAAAGAATTCAGAACACTTATGTTATGCAATCTTTCATAATCAGTCTTTAAACTCAAACTTTAGTTTGTATATACACACACACACACAAAATGGAAATGGGTAATTTGAGGAGAAAAATGTCTTAGTTTCTCTGAAAGTTTTTATTTTTAATAAGAGGTCTTTTTGCAATAAGATAAATTCTCTTTCCAAAAACAAGCTGTCATTTGTATCCCTCTGTTTGGAGAGAAAATTTGAAAAGGCTTAGCCTTGTTAGCTACGGACATCATAAAAGAGTACAATCTGAGAATCAAACTAGTGCACTCCAATCAGTTACTATTTTTGCATGATTCAAGTTTATTATTGTTGCTACTGGTAGTGTGTGGTCTGTGAATCTTACCTTCACAGCACTGCCATTTTCAGAGAGGATCCAATACCCAAGCACTTGTAAACACTCACAATTCCCCTATAAATTTGAAGATTTTCCATTATAGAGGTTAAAAAAATAACAGGCTGGGAGGGTTTAGCAATTTAGGAAACGATGAAATTGGTGTTTTGGAAGAGGTTGAAATTACATCTGATCTTTTATCCTTCTTTGATGATGGCCAGTGCTCAGAGAAATGTGCATGGAAGATGACTGTAAGCAGATATTAGGTAACTGGAGGTCTTTGGCTATTAGTAAGCGTAGTTAAAGACTGGCCTACACCCAGAAGCATGAGGCTTTACCTCTTTTCCAAAGTTTTTGTTAGCATTAGCTATAATAGCTCTGGATAATTGTGTTATTTGTTTAAGTTTCCAATTATTCTTTGAACCGGGCTAAATTCTTGGCCCCAGCAACACCCTGGTACAATGAGCTCCTCATAGGCTTAATCAAGGTCATGCTGGCATGGCGGTAGGGTTACAAGCGAAGTGTTCAACGAGGTATTCAGATGTGGGGTAAGCATGTAGGAGGCTTCGTTGCATTCAGAGGGATGATTCGCTGAACTAAATTGAAGCATCAACTGAAGCATCTTGCCGAGTAAAAGCTGTACCCAGATCTCCTAACTCCATGGTGAATTGACTTTTATAGACATTGTCTGCTGGATGCTCCTGAGGCGGGATAGCCCTTCCTTGCTCCACCTTTTTGGAGAACTGTTGCCACATCCTGAACTATGTGTCTGTACTGGTTTGACTTTGTCAGCAACTGAAGGCACTGGGACAGGGAGGTGTGGATGTACTGCTCATTTGCAGCTCTGCTGCAGGAATAGTAAGCATTGCCATGCGAGAAGGCAGATAATTTTGGCTGGTCATGTCTTAAGAGATCACTGCAAGACTTGTTTGACGATGCCAGCTGATCCCTTCAGGCACACAACCAGGTTACGGTGACTCAGTGATTTGCTGCAGGCAGAGGTGTCCAGGGAAGCGTACTTTGCCTGGAGCTGATGCAATGCAATCTGTCTTAGCTGAGACAACAGTTAAGGGCAGTTAATATGAACCATATTAGCTTGCTTTTGCCACCCACAGGTGGGTAGTTAGCAAGGCTCAGCTGACAGGAGTAACTTGTCAAGCTGGGAGAACCAGATGCTGTCTCTGAGCCCCTTTTCTGCTGCTTCAGGTCCTTCAACAACATCCAGGCAATAAGAACGTGTAAACATGCCACCAATTTAGTTGACATTTCATTATTTATATTTTGGTTGTCTGTGTTTTCTCTGGTAAAGACATACATTTTAAACTTAATTAAATCAATGTAAATATTAATTAAAATCCCACATGACATTATGTATATCTGTGATGTTTTATTTTTGTATTTCCTGCCTATCCACTGTGCTATTTGCCACAATAGTATCATTTGAGGCTCTGCTATCTCTATTTTAATACTTATACTAATATTAATAGAGTATACTAACACTCTCTTTTAATTGGTAGGAATTGACACAAATTCTACATGTCTCTGTTGTAAACCAGAACATTTAAGAAAGTTCCACCAAAGTGAGTCATTATAGACTGCGTTGGCCTCAGCATAAAAGTGAAACTTATTTTACAGTGATAATTTTCAGGAATTTCTCACTATTCCTCTGTCATTAGTAGAGATCTTCTTTTCTGAGAGAAGTGATAAAACTGAAGATGCAATTATGCTGACAGGAATCAAGGACCACAAAGCTGCATCCTGGATTTTATCACTCCTTCTCTTTGTGTGGCATATACCACAGAAAAGGACGTCAATCCTGACTGAGCACCGTGGCTGTTACGAAAATACTTTTAAAAAATGACAACACTGTCTGAGTTAATGAAACCATGAGGTAACAGTTTTTGCCCAAGGAAACAAATTGAAATTATTAGAAATGTATGTACTCAAAGGACCACCATCTAATTCTCTAGGGGTTTTACGCCACACTTATCACCTGGTAGCTTTGAATGTCTAGAAGGGATTGGCCTATGCCATGTATCATATAACATATGGCCTATATATCATATAATATAAATGACACCACAATCCAGAGAAATGGTAAATATATGTGTGTGTATGTAGATATACATTCATATGATATGATAGATGAAATTAGTATGATTGATTATGTTTTAGAAAAAATATAAAACTTTGAAATTCTACACAGGTTTTTGCCAGACTTCCATACCCCAATTAATCCTGGGGTATGGATTGAATACTAAGTTGTTAGCTGCACAGAAGACTGTTCATCTTTTATTAATATATTGTCTTCTTCATTTCAGTCATAGTATATTCACTGACTTCATTATAGAAATAGTAAATCATGGCAAGAATAATCTCTTACAGAGAAAGAGATTGTTTTAACAAAATGGTGCATTTGCCCCAATTTTATTTTTAGACTAGAAAGATTTAATTAGTTTGGATTTTCCCTTCTTCCATTCCAACTGTTCTTGTGATTAAGACATTCACTTAAAAATTACTGTTGACTCATCAAACATATCCATAGTGGAACGGTTATTGACTTGTCAAACATAGCAAGAACTCTCCTTTGATTAAATTATGATTTTCTTAACTTATAATTAACTTAGCAGAAAGCACACTTTATCAGGAAAGATCCCTCAAGGAATACCTAAACAAATGTTTATGCAACCAATGGAAGTTAGCTTTTATGGTCAGATGTCAGGTTATCGTTCTGAAATGAGTTATAACTCCTGTACTCAGTTATTCTCACTCATTAAAAGTCCAGCCTGCACCCTGGCTGAAAGCACTCTATCAATCACATAACAATACAGACTCAGTGGGCATGCCCAAGCGTTACCTCTTGGGAATTGTTCTCCAGCTGTCCCACGAAACAAGGTCTGGATGGCAGGAATAGTCTATGGCAGCGTCTGTTTTATCTCAGGAACTACACCTCTCAAAAACAGCTGAAACCTTTCCCTCTAGCACAGTTACAGCCCTACTAAGAAAGCCTTAAACAGGTACGAGGTACCGGTTGAGGGTTCAATTTTGCCCCCCAGAGCAATGGATCTGTTTCGAGAGTTAGAGATCCCACGAGATCAAACCTCAAGGCAAGGGTTAAGGGCAGAGAAACAGTGAGAACACAGGGAAAGAGATTCCAAACTTTAGCAGCCTGTAGGTGCATTTAAAGAGTGAGAGCCTGTGGCGCTCTCACAGTTACAAACTTTTAGTCTGACAAAGGGACCTGGCTTGGCTACTTGTTGCACGTTCCAATATACCATCCATATCCACCAGCTCTGTACCAATGCCTCAGGGCATCTCAGATGTTTGCAGTTACCTATGTAAGCACAGTCTGTGCTCAGATGCAAACACATGTTTCTGTTTCATCAAACTTGAAAAATAATAATAATTTGATGTAATTGCTTTTCTCAGGGCTGAACTGTTTGATTTTTTATATTCGTCTAGATCCACACAGCCTAATAAAATATGAGTTAAGGTCTATCCTTTGGACCCTGCAGTGAAATCTTAGATGGGTTGCAGCACATTTTACCCCAAGTGTGTTTGAACAGTCACCTGGGAATACATGAACACAGTGCAACTTGAAAAGCAATAAGGGGAAGGACCAGAGTGTCTGCCATGGGTAAAATCTAATAACAGGGGTTCAGTAATACGCTGGGAAAATTAAAAAGGCTTGTCCCTGAGGCCAGGCAGCAGCGAAAGCATCATACAGCACAGAATTAGTCTGAAATGCGCCAGTTCCAAACGAACATTGTCATGTCTCAGAGTCAATAAACAAAGTGTAAGAGCACTCGCTGAGGTTGTAGACTGAACCATCACACTCATTGCAGGGTTGTTACTATGGAGCTACCAACAAAAGCCTGGACCAAACCGAAAGCACAGCAGTTTTAACCCTCTTCAGGTACTGCGAATTACTTGTGTGATGAGGATTGAACAGTTACAGTGCTACAGATAGATTTTGTCTAAATTAAGCTAGTAAGTTTCTGATAGTCAACAGTCTGTATTATGCCCTTCTATGAGGGTCCATATGCAATCCTCACAGCAGGAGTTCTGAGGCAAGTCCACCCTGTTTTCCACAGAGAAAATCTTCCTTAAGAACAGAGTTGAATAACATCAGTGAAACTGTTGTCTGATTCAAGCAGATTTAAGCCCGATTCTTGCAAACTATCAGTCTCTAATGGTCTCGAATGGTGCTTACCCAGCAGCATCAACTTCATGTGTAGGGATAATTAATGTGCATTGGCCTCAGTAATTTCCATTAAGGATTGGGTATCCAAACTGAAAATTTAAACCATGGAACAAACCAACAAAAGATAGTCCCTTTATCTGATAAAACTTCATCAGTAATATAGTTTGTAAATTGTATTCACTATAATTTAAAATATCACACAGTCACTGAGGTGGGAAGGTACTTCTGGAGTTCATGGAGTCCTACCCCCCTGCTCAAAGCAGAGTGAGCAAGGGCAGGTTGCTCACGGCCATGTACAGTTGAGTTTTGAATGTCTTCAGGGATGGAGACTTCACAATCTCTCTGGGCAACTTGTTCCAGTGCTCCACCATACACAATAAAAAGCTTTTCTTTATGTTTAAATAGAATTTCTATCTTTGCCTGTGTCCTTTACTCACCCCA
Source organism: Himantopus leucocephalus (assembly GCA_003993805.1). Taxonomy (NCBI): domain Eukaryota; kingdom Metazoa; phylum Chordata; class Aves; order Charadriiformes; family Recurvirostridae; genus Himantopus; species Himantopus leucocephalus. Next base: position 214,331,037 of record RSEF01000001.1, on the reverse strand, counting down.
TCAGATATTTATATACATTGATAAGATCCCCATAAGCCTTGTCATCTCCAGATTGAAACTGTCCCAGCTCTCACAGCATCTCCTTGATGCCCCAAGCTCTTAATCATCTTTGTGGTCCTTTGCTGGACTCAGGCCTCCTTGTCTGTCATATTGGGGAGCCCAGCACTGGACGGAGCACTCCAGGTGTATCTCACCGGTGCTAATTAGAGGTGAAAGATCACCTCCCTCAACCTGCTGACCATGCTCTGCCTAATACAGCCCAGGAGGATGTTAGCCGCATTTGCTGCAAGCCTCAGGTTCAACTTGTTGTCCACCAGGACCCCCAGGTCCTTCTCTGCAAAGCTCTTTCCAGCTGGTTGGCCCCCAGCGTGCACTGATGCTTGGGGTTATTCCTCTCCTGCTACGTCATTTGGCATTTCCCCCTTGTTGAACATCATGAGATTCATCTCTGCCCAATTCCCCAGACTGTCGAATTCCCTCTGAATGGCAGCACACCCATCTGGTGTATCAATCACCTCGGATCATCTGCAAACTTGCTGAAGGTGCAACCTGTCCCCTTGTCTAAATCATTAATGAAGATGTTGAACAGTATTGGCCCCACTATTGATCCCTGGGGTACAGCACTAGTCAGTTGCCTCCAGCTAGGCTTTGTGCTGCTGATCACAACCCTTGGAGCCTGGTCATTCAGCCAGTTTTCAATCCACGTCACTGCCCGTTCACCTAATCCCCCCTCTACTTCATCTATTTGTCTATCAAGATGTTATAGGAGACAGGGTCAAAAGCTTGTCCACACTCAGTCGTTTCATCACAGGCGGCTAACTGTTTGGTCAGGCATGATTTCCCCTTCATAAGTCTATGCTGACTACTCCAACTCACCTCCTGGTCCTTCCTATGTTTGGAAATGGTTTCCAGGAGGATTTACTCCATCACCTTTCCTGGGATCGAAGTGATGTAGTTCCCTGAATTCTTCTTCTTGCTTTTCTTGAAGATACCAGTGAAATTTGCTTTCTTTCAGTCTTCAGGAAACTCTCCTACTTAACATGACCTTTCAAAGATAATCAAGAGTGGTCTCACAATGACATCAGCCAGTTCCCTTGGCACTTATGAGGGCATCCCTACATGCTTGGACAGTGTGTCTGTATTCCTCACCAGTCACCTGTTCCTGCTTTCATCTCTTGTATGTTTCTTTTTTAAGTTTGAATGAAGTCAGGAGCTCCTTTTCATCCATGCAGGCCTCCTGCTGCCTTCATTTGATTTTCTGGATGTGGGGATGTACCATTCTTGAGCTTGGAGGAGGTGATTCTTGAAAATCAATCATCTCTCCTTGACCCCTCTTCTGTCCAGGGCCTCCCAGAGAATACTTCCAAGCAGATCCCTGAACAGACTGAAGTCTGCTCTCCTGAAGTCAAGGCTTTTAACCCTGTTTTTGATTTTTTCCCCTTTTCTGAGGAACCCCACCCTTTCATGATCACTGCAGCCAAAGCTGCCCATGGTTTTCACATCACCATACAGTTCTTCCTCGTTTGTAAGTATGAGGTCCAGCAAGACATCCTCCCTCATTGGCTCCTCAATCACCTGTGTCAAGAAGTTGCCATCAACGCACTTCAGAAAACTTCTGAGTTGCTTGTGTCCTGCTGTGCTGTCCCTGCAGCAGATATTGGCGTGACTGAAGTCCCCCATGACGACCAGAGCCTGTGAAGCTGAAGCTTCTTCCAGATGCCTGAGGAAGGTCATAATATGTAAAAATATTTCTAATACCAAGGAAAAAAGACATTCAGGAATAGATTCAGTTTAAGGAGCAGGTCCATCAAGCTATTTAGGTCATTATGGATTAGGTGCCTTCCACTATTTACCCTTTATATGAGAAATCAAGAAATTTATTCCTACAGCACTGTTAGGTGCAATCCTCTTTGCCTCTTTTGTCTCCTGCTGCAACTGTCTCAGAGGGGATGGTGTGCACAGCAAAGTTCCTAAGAGCTAGAATAGTACTAGAAGTACTAGGAGTACTAGAATAGACTATGTAATAATGTTTGGCATGAAATAGCAAATACCCAGGGGGCCTGATCCTATGTGGTCCTGACTATTTCATGGACGACATGAAGTCTCCACAGCACCTTGCCAAGTCAGAGAAATTTAAGACCTCTGGGTGTCTGAGAAGAACAGCTCAGAGGTTTCTAACAGCTGAACGATACGCTGAATTAATCAGATTATTGGTGCAATGGATTTATAGACTGGTTCATATTGCAGTCAAGTCATACTAATACTCCTTTGCCAGTACATTTTGCATCTGCAGAGGCTGAAAAGCAGTCGTGCACAAGGAGATGCTTAATTATGAGATACCTGCTCACGGGCATGAAGGTAAGCCGTGCAGTAGCGTGGGGGCTCTAAAACCCTACAGTATGCCAGGCAATGTATCTGTGCAAAACATCATTGTCAGTATATAACGCATGTCGAGATGGTAAGGAATCACCTGCTGTTATGTCTGCAACAGCCCCCTTTCTCTGCTGTTTCTGACCTGTGTTTCTCTTTCTAGTCTCTCTCCATGGGAGGCTACAAACAGGGTTGCTAAACCCTTCAACAGCCGACAGATGACATCCTGAAGCACTCATGTATCAAGACTATTGTTCAGTCCAAACAAGTCTTTCTTTTCAGAGAAATTAAACACACACTTGGGACTCAAGCCATGGGGAGAAGGAAATCTGATATCCTCAGGTCTCATCTCAGCCACATCCAGCCACCTCTGCTACATCCAGCATAGTGGAGCTGTGGGAAAGCGAGCAGTGACTTCAGCTAGCTTGATAAAACTCTACAACATCTGGTGCTGGGTGCATTACATAGAAACTAGAGGCTAAAATGACATCAAAGTTGCACCATGGGTGAAAGGAACAATGTCCCCTTGGTTGCCAAAACAAGTTTGCAAGAACAGAAGTGCTGTTGGGAAGGTGTGGAGAGTCTTACAAATCCCAAAATAAACCATTTTGGGAGGGGTAGCCTTTCTGATCACTTCAGTGGTGTATTGGGCATGCCTGGACGCTATGCAATAGTCTGGGATGCCCACTGCCATTAGCTTCCTTTTCCTGAGGCCCCACTGACAGTTTTTATAAAGAAAGTATTGTTCCAAACCAAGCCGTACTCAGGAGTAGAAAAAAAGGCTGAAAGACTTATGAAAGTTATTATTATAAACACCAAGAAAAGGCTCTTAAAAAAAAGAAAAAACCCACACCAAAACAACCTTAATCTTGAAAACAGCTGCACAGAAGAAGTTGTGTAAAACACCCAGTGCTGATGGCAATTTTCAGCATCTGTCTGGAATGCTTAGTTAGTTCTGCCGCCTGTGGCTACCTGTCTACCCCAAAAACGGAGGGCAGATCCTACACTCTTACTCATAGAGACCGATGTTTTGTGGCCTGAACAGTTGCACTTGAAACCAGTGACATTGCTCGGGGAGTCAGGATTTGCTCACTGTAAGTAACGTTTATCTGCCCAAGAGTAAAGTGCTTGAAAATTATAGATGATTTGCTGAACTTCCACCCTGTTTTCTCTCTTCCAGTGGCAATTTAATATCTGCAGAAATTCACTCTAGCTTATTGCAGAGTTTTCCATGGTTATTCAAGATTCAGAATCCCAGACTGACACAGTGGTACCCAGTCGTTACCGATGCTTACGGTGTCTTATCACAGCCCAACCCTCAGTATTTAGATGTAAGAGCATAACATGCAAGTGAAATGCAACATGAGTAATGACCTAGTTTAGAGAATTTCTAAATAAGCAGCAACCTCTCCCCTGTTACTGATTGCAGAGAAGCAGAGACATATTGCGCTGCATACCTATTACCTTTCGGGGACACATCACACTGCCATTCACAGGAGCAACTGAAACATTATTATTGCTCCCTTCAAGAGAAAGGTCAGGAAAGAAAGGAATTGCTTTATACCTGCAGAGATGAGGGTTGGTTTTTTTTTTTTTAGAAAAAAAAGCCTTTTTTTGTTCCCCTTTTTCTTACTGAGAAAGTATAATGATTCTGGACATTTTTACACAGAAATATATTAGCGCCTATTGTTAATAATAATTAAAAAATCATTTCTTGAGGCACATTATAAATATATTTCCACGGCGTTTCACTTGCATGAGGAGCTAAGCCCGAGATCTGACTATATGTCTGTACTGTCCCCAGTTACAGCAGCTTTTATTAATAGTATAGCAAAGCCCAGAAGCCTCATTTGTACTCATACTTAGCCAGAACCAGGATCTCATTTTTCATCAATACAACCAAAAAACATAGTGCTTCCGCAGGTCTATCGTCTCCTTGCCCCACACAGACAAGGGAACGATACGTTCTCACTGAAGAGTTCTGCTGACTTCATGTGGTGATGATGTTGCTGCGGGGGCCAAATACTGCCCTCGTGCAGCCTACACAAACCAACTGCAAAGCATTGTCACAAATGTCAAACATCAAGAAAAGCCATATCCTGCTCAGACCAAGCATTTCTTGTAAAAGCGGTGGATGTTTTTGCCTGATGAAAGGTTTAACGGAGCGGTCTCTTGACCAGAGAGCCAGCTCCTCGCCTGGAGTATTCCAGCCAGGCTACATCAGAGTTTCTGCCCCAAAAAACTCTCATTGCTTTCAGATGTGCAATGGTCTGCGTGTTCCTCCAAGAGCAGGACCAGGCACCAAGCTGACCATTACATGGGACAGGACTCTTGTATTGGCCACATCAGTCAATGTGACTGCACCTTTTCTCGGCCCACTGAAAGGAACTGGGATGTTAAAGGTAGGTTTTAGTACAACAGGCTTTAGAACAAAGCCACGGTTTCAGGAATTCAGAGAGATGAAAACAGGCCCACCATCTCCTTGCAGCACAGGTTCACATCCCTTTAGTCTTGCTCACAGCCACTTTTTGAGCTTTCCCCACTCTCATAAACCTCTGTGTAGACTCCTTGGGACACCAAGAGAAGACATTTTCTTGCTGTCCTCTCTGAGGCCTGGCTCTACTGGTTGCCTTTTGCCCTTTCGGTCAGTCCCCCCTCATCCTCCAGGCTCTCCCTTTGCTGTTTCTCCTTCCAGAGGTCTCCCCTTGCCCACGACCCTCGCTCATGCTCCCAGGAAGGAGCAACTCTGGTGTCCTTCCAGAAGGAACCTCTTGATCCCAAAACAGCAGCCAGGAGGCCACTTTTCTTCCTGTTGCCCAGAGACAAGACTTTGAAAAGGGAATGAGACACAGTAAAAGTGTTTATAATGACAGCGCTGGGCTTGAGCTCCTTCCACCTTTTATTGCACATTGTTTAGCGTGTTCTCGGCATAGCGCTCCAGGGCTCAACAAGAAAGGCTCCTGTGTGCTGAACGCTGCTCAGACTCTGGATGGTGGCCAGGCCTGGTCCTGAAAGCCTTATCTCAACAGGCAAGACAAGAGAAGGTTAGAGATAAGGAGGGTAAGTAACACTGTGGGGATCACAGTCCATCTGGTGAAGGGTTTCCAGATTGGGACATTCGGCTGCGTTCTGAAGTGTAAAAAAAGAGAGAGAAAAGTCTTTTCTGTTTGTGTGTGTATGTATATGTGTTTATATATCTTTATTTTTTTATATTTATATCTATAAAAGGAATGCCAGGACATGTTGACGAGCAGCTGAAGTTTTNTGCCAGGACATGTTGACGAGCAGCTGAAGTTTTATATTTTTCTCAAATCTTCCCTTTTTGTAGCTTTTTATGAACACATTACAAAATAAGAAAAAATTACTAAGTAATTCAGACATGCCAGAACGGGTTAGCTTTTTACATTTTTTGACCACTTTTATCCTTTTTTTAGCACTCTTTTCAAACAAAAAAATAAACCAGCCCTACCCATTCTGGAAGTTGTTTCAGCAGAGACAGCTGCCCCTTCCACTGGGAACCAGGCTCCCAGCTATGCTTTTTGACTTGCTCCGTAACACAAATAAGAGGGCCATCACCTGCCATGGCAGAGCCAGCATTTCTTTTCTTTGTGGAAGTAGGATTGCAGGGAAGGGTATTAACGAATTAGAAGGTAAACATAAGCTTTGCCATACGTGATTGTTGATAGGTTCAAAACACCACACAAATTAATGCCGAGGAAGGGAGCTGTACTTGGAGACCTGTAGTTGAACTCTTAAGCCAGAGATTTTGTATTAATTAACATTGGTTCCCTGTAGCAGCAGCGTAGCAAAACTCAATGCAAGATCTATAGGAGGGGAAAGTGATTCTATTTTAAAACATACAGCAACACTCTCACACCCATCTTTTTACAAGTGCCATGCTGTAAGTTGAAATAGCCTATATATCTATACCCATGTATCTCCCAGGGCTTTGGCCAGGTTTCCTTGCAGCAACAGGAAGGAAAACAGATACTGCCTACCCAGCCCTCATAGAATCATAGAATGGTTTAGGTTGGAAGGGACC
>RSEF01000001.1:214286567-214324525 GCA_003993805.1 Himantopus leucocephalus | reverse complement strand
GCAGCCCAGGATATGGTTGGCCTTCTGGGCTGCAAGCGCACATCATCTCCTCATCCTTAGGTTAGCCATCAGGTGCTGGTTTTGGATGAGTCTTTCTTGTACTGTTTCAGATCTGAAAATGGTTGTGATCTTTTGCCTCTCATTCTGTCCCACTTCTGTGAAGCATTAGCATTTGCTTATTAAAGTATCCAGGTATTTTTACCTGGATGCTGCTGAAAAGGATCTGTCCTTTTCTTTGCAACATCACCTCTTAATGGCATAGGTAGATAGGTGATCTGTCCTTTTTTTTTAAGATTTCTCCTTCTTTTAGGTTGTCCCTTGTTTTAGGTTGCCCTTCTTTTACCTGTTCTAGGTGGCTTGATGGACTTCATGCAGATGTGCTGAGAACTTAACATGCTGCCAACTCGGGTACCATCAGCACCTGCCTTTCCTACCGCCCATCTCCTGCCATCCCTCCTGGTTCTTCCACACCCATTCATTTGCCATTTGAAGCAGTTTTAATGCGGCTATTACAAACCTAACGGGTAAGATAGAGCTAACATCAAGTTCTGCTTTGCCAGCCTCTTTAATTAAAAAAAAAAAAAAGAAAATCACCCTCTCAATGTTACAGATGAAAAATCAGCCCCCACCAATTAGGAAGATGCAATCACTCTATTTCTACTTCTTTCCTCATGGCACACATAGAAAATATATAAATTGTGTGAAAAGCAGCACTGCATTGCTTATATTTTATCATCCCACTGCTGAGTGTTATGTATTGATTTGGCCTTTTAGTCAATTTCTTGTAATTGATTTTTTTTTCCCCCCACCACTAGATGCAGTTTCCTGCAGTTATTATCCTGCTGAAATTTAAACCTGTGCATATAATCCCAAGGTTAATAGAGGGCTTCGGGAAAGGAGAGAAACGTAACTGACTGGCAAAATTCACAGCCTCAGCAGCCGTATTAATGTATGAGATTTAGAAGGAAATTTTTGTGTAAAGCGACAGTACAGTACAGATTGCAGATTTAGTCACCCAATCTGAAAATGTTGAGATTTGGAGTATTCCTACTTATGCCTAAACACTCACAGGGTGAGGTGAGAGGGTCCCAAAATAGGATCAGGATTTTAAGTGGGCTCAAGAGATTTGCCAGGACCGAGATGCAGAAGTGGTGCTCACAAAGGGGCTGGGAGCAAGAATTGGCACGGCAGGACCAAGAGCAGAGTAGGGAGCCAAACGTCAGGGGACTGTTGCTTTGGGTATCCTGGTTTCCAGACGAAGTAATGGCCTCCCAAAGGTCACGGCACGTCTGCTTCCAGGAAGATTTATCTTCTGAGATACTCAGTTTCCTTCAGTCAGTGCTAATGAGAGGAAAAATCTTAAGGAATCCTATGTACAGTCCAGACCAAAAATCGTATTTGTTCTGGCTGAATGCTAAACAGAACAATAGAAGAGGCCATCTTTTTATATTATACTACCGTCACAGTAAGTAGAGTAACAGAAAAGGTAATTAAATGAGGCTTTAAAAAATCCACATGCTGTACATATTGTATTTCCTTTGTTAAATATAATCGTGAGGATTCTGTACAGTTAGTTAACATTCTTGGAAATTTTTTCTATCTTACATACAGAGCATCAAGAGTGGAATTGTTGGACATTTAAGAATGCACAATGTTTTCCAAAATTCTGAAATCCGCCAGGGGCAAAGACATCACTTTTAATATCTTTGGTGCTTATGACAGTACTTAAAGTTTATCACCTGTCACATTCCTAAAGTGATATCACCCTTCTACACAACCCTTAAAAATATTCTCTATTTAATGAGGTAACTCAGAGGTCCCAGGGATCACTTCAAGCATAATCATGCATACATATCTTGAAGTGCAAATACCAAAATGTGCTTGGTGAAGAAAGAGCTAAACCATCAGCCTAGTAAGATCTTACCGTGAGAGAGAGAGAGAGATTAATTCAGCTTGTGCATCTCATGCTAAATGGCATCAGCAGGATCAAGTCAACTGATCCAAATGAAGCGATTAGGAATAATTGGCAGAAGTATACGTCTCTGTCTTTCTCCTTACAGCTATAGAAAAATTCTGCATACGCACATGCCGGTTTCTCTATAGCCTGTACGGAAAGGCTTCAACTTCTCCTCCTGCCCCACCTGTCATTCAGAGGGAACTGATAAAACCCGATGCTCTGATAACGTACTGCACCTGACCACCTCCTAATTTTGCTGGTCATTAATAACTTCCCAGCTGCCATTAAATGCTTCTTATTTTTCTGGAAACCGAACCATACACGTACTCCCCCTGTCACGCATTGCTTCAGCCCGCAGCTCGTCCAGAAGCCATAGCAACCAGGAGGGAAACCTCAGCTTGCTCCAGCTGCGCTCCCCGACACCTTCTCCTCATCACACGAGACTCTCAGCCAGACAGGGTGTGAGCCTTTCTTACTGAAAACTCGCTGTTCAGAAGGGGTAGCTAAGTACCTTTCATTATTTCATACTGTAGTCAAAGCTTCTACCTTTTCCCTGGTTATCACGTTGCCCGTATTGTTCAGGATATGGTTGACTTATTTTTTTTTTTAAAATACGCTTCGGCTCTCCCTCAAAAATTCAAATTCAACGATCAAACTGAGATCAACTTTTTTTTTTAAAGTAGCTAAAGATACATCTACACGTATAATCCATTGCAGCGGGGGAAAGCAGAGTCAGTGTGAATCAGTCTGGGCACAAGAGCGTTAGCACCCACAGGCGCCCTGACCTAGCTAATACACTTTATTTCCCAATCCAAGGGCTGTTTTGCTGTCAGGTGAAGCGGTGCAAATGAGGCACTGGTAAGGCTGTGCTGTGAGACACTCAGCGGTGACAGACACCTCCGCACAGCGGTTCGGGCCACCTGCGCCCTGAACCCCCCCAAGCCGTCCCTGCCCCATCCCTGCAACACCCCACAGCTCCCACAAAGCCACCAGCACGTCTGGGCACAGACCCTCCCCTCCACCCCCCCAAAAAGCCTCCCTCCTTACCCACTGCTGCACCACATCCCTGAGATGCTCCAGGCATTACGCTGCGCTCTTCAGCACCTTCTGGAGCCCACACCATTTCTTACGTTATTTCAACCCAAAGTGAGACACCCCCAGCTCTATCGGGTGGCTCTGTCCCTGCTGATTGTCTAAAGCGGAGTTAAACAAGCCTCATCCATTGCGGAGAAAGTGAAATCAGTGATACCTTTGATGTTTTAAAGGGAATTTTAACACACACCAAGAACAGCTTTTCTGAAGAAATGAATGATTTGTTGGGGAAAAAAAAAACCTGCTATGGCGTTTGGGAGGGGAAGGGAAGAATGAGAAAGAAAACTGAAAGTCTTGGTAAAGAATGCTCTTTTGTAGATTGAAACCACTGAAAAAATACTTCCTTAGCCCATCTTTTTTTTTTTCTTCTCAAAAAAACCCCAGCATTTGTCGCTTTTTAATTACAAAAACTGAGAAAAAATGTTTTTCAAAATTCTCCATTTGACATCCTTGCAGGTATTCCATTAACAATACCTACAACCTTGTTTTAACCACACCTTGAAAGCCAAGTAATTGCGAAATACAGCTTTGTATTTTCGGAGCTCACAGAAAGTCTGATGTTAGCAGGAGAACCCTTTAAAGCAGTCCAATGATCTTAACTTCACTTTACAAACTNAAAAAAAAAAAAAAAAGCAGCTATCAAAATATGATATTCTCCCGGGCTTGCTATCTTAATAAGCTCCATTGGTGCACATTGTGGTTTTCCGTGTCTTCCCAAGACCCCTGGACCATTACAGTTCTAAAAGTACTTAGTCCCAATTTCAGCAGTTTGCACAAATCTAGGAAAAAGTCCCCGCTGTCGCTTCGTATGCAGTTTATGGTGCAATAGTAGACTGACAACCTTGGAAGTTAAAATTCGCCTTGTGCTTCAAGTCCTCAGATCACAAAGCAGTCACGACAATCTGGCTAGGTCGCCTTCATAAAGCAACCGCAGGATTCCCCGAGCCATTCTTGTGCCAGGGGAAGTGCTCAACCCCGAAAATCACCCAACTCCAGTGATGGAGACTCCACCGCAGCCGGTGATAGATTTTACGGATTTGTTACGCTCGCTGTTAAACAGCCAGAGCTTATTTGTCCTCTGCATGTATTAATTTTCAAAACACGGAACTTTTAATATTTCTGTTTGCTGGGCTGATGACCAGCTCTGTTTCTCCTGTAAGTATTTATCAGCCATGACATTATCTATTAACCTTCCTTGACAAGTTAAATAGATTGGGCCCCTACTTGTTCACTGCAAGGCATTTTGCCAAACCTGCAATTACTCTCCTGAGCGATAGCTTATTTCCCATTTTAAGCTACTCCAGATAACACATCATTTATAGGTAGAAGCCATCTAAACAAACTATAGCCTCTTAAAAAAAGGTAAATTGACATTGCAGAGATCCACGTCTCTCTGTTTTGTCTATTTTGTGGGCAGTAGTCTATTTCCAGTCTTCTGTACTCCTTACAGCCAAGCTTAGAATCATCGAATCATAGAATGGTTTAGGTTGGAAGAGACCTTGAAGATTGTCTAGTCCCAATCCCCCTGCCATGGGCAGGGACACCTCCCACCAGCCCAGGTTGCTCAAAGCCCCATCCAGCCTGGCCTTGAACACCTCCAGGGATGGGGCAGCCACAGCTTCTCTGGGCAACCTGGGCCAGTGCCTCACCACCCTCACAGTAAGTTTCTTCCTAATATCTAATCTAAATCTGCCCTCTTCCAGTTTAAAACTGTTAGCCCTCATCCTACCACTACACTCCCTGATCAAGAGCCCCTCCGCATCATTCCTGTAGGCCCCCTTTAGGTACTGGAAGGCCGCAACAAGGTCTCCCCGGAGCCTTCTCTTCCCCAGGCTGAACAACCCCAGCTCTCTCAGCCTGTCCTCATAGCTGTCTCAGCCTGTCCTCTTAGTCCCGCTACTCAACTTCTGAGGAGCTGGAAGGACACCAGCGAGTGAAGCTGTGTCACAGCCTGCACCATCACAAAGTGGAGCAGTACCTCCTCACTTCTGAGGTTTACGAACTCTCGCAGTTGCATCCCTTTTGGCTTGCGGGAAGGAAATGCTCTGGCTGGTCTTCAGCCTGCGGCTGCTGAATGTACTTTCTGTACTTGACCCACGATCCCCAAAAAAGTTGAGACTCCGAATATGTCATGTTGGCCACACACTAGCCCCGTCAGGCTGACCGGCATTTCTCTGTGCAACTCCGAAATACAGAAAAAAGGGACATTCACATACCGCAGTCAGCCAGAGGCAAACAAGTACGTCTGATGACAGTCGCTGGGGGCAGTGACGGTGACAGACCACTCTGAGAACTCTCCCATCCTCACATTAGCACCGGTGCAGCTGCCACACACAAGCACTGACAGGCAGACACGGGAATTTCTAAGAAAATAACAATCTTATTCAAGAGGCACGTGGCTAACGTGATACGAGGCACGGCGAATAGCAAACATTTTTGTATTTGTAGCGCCACGAGTGTCAGGAGCAGTTTGATGATAATGAGTAGATTTCCTAATGGCTGAAGGACAGTAAAAATAGTAAGAAATACCTAGCTTTTACATCCTTATTCTCAAGCTCATCTCAGGTGCTACAGATGTTAAAGAAATCCAAGAACCTAGCACATCTGTACAAAGCCATAACTTCATGAAAACACCTGCTTATTAAGAACTGACGCTTCCCAATGCATGGGATATTGAAAATGCATCGCATCCATGTAGTGAAACCACAGGCACTCGTGGGTGGCAGGACAAACCTGCAGATCACCTACACAAAGACGACCATCTTCTTTGGTCCTGAGAGTTTATCCTGGTGTCAGCACGGCTGCTGATGTACAGAGAAGCTGTCATCCAAGTTGGGTCAAGCTGTGTAGCTGTAATATCAGCATAGCAGGAAGCTTGCTGCTGGCACCGCACTGCAGCTGACAGAGTCTTGTTTTCCAAAGTGAAAGCACAGGCGACAATTTCTTCCATCCTTGATTATTTCAAGCAATTTTCAGCTTTACTTTTATGACTGTAATTCAAATCAATGCCTTGAAAAGGGTAGTGGGTGACCTACTGAGAGCTGTTAATCAGCCCATGAACTATCCCACCCTTGTTACGCCCGGTAACGCAGCAGACACAAACCACGCACACAGTCGGGGTAAAGCAGTATTGCCTCTCCTACCCCAGTAACATTTTCCCCAGGGAAAACACTGTTGTGGGAGAAGAGAGAGGGAGAAGTGCAAGAGAAAAGGTTTGTGCTTGGTTGTGTATTTTAGGCAAAGAGGTGTGTGGGAGAATTGTATACCTTCATGACGTACATGCAGCTTCTACTAAGGGGTTAAGTCCTCATGGGGCTCGCAGTTTTGCAGGAACACCAAATAATCCAAACGGGAAGGAACAAGTGCCTCGCTCCCTGCCCCCAATTCCCTCAGCCAGAACAATCCAATGCACGATATAAGTTATTCCAGAGGTTCTTGTTCTAATTCTGGCAAAACACAAGTTCTAAATTTCCAAACATGGTTCGGTATTTTTTGGCAGGGGGTTCAAAAAACGCAAGCCAAAACTGTGAAGCTATCCTTCCCCCCCTGCCCCTCCATTTCAGCAAACTGCAGTCAACTCGTTCTTGTGAGATTCTGCTACTGAAGTAAAAGGAGTTTTCCCTTCTCAGTTAAATGGGATATTTTGATTACAAGCACCCATTCAATTTTCCTGTATTTTATAAGTTTCCCTACACCTTAAGAAACCCCGCTAAAAACCCTACAGCTGGGGGGGTTCGTGTATAAAAAAAACCTAACTACTTTGGTTACACATTATTTTAACAGAAGATTACTAAAGAAGTCATCTTCTACTCATGAAACTGGGACTCGCCTCCAAGCCACTCCTATTTACTCATGTGAAGAACAGCAAAGACCAGTGCTGCATTGACAAAGTACTGTGTTGCAGCTGAGTTTCACCTAGAAACAGTTAATTCTGAGTGTTGCAATCCCCCTCTCCCCACCCCCCTTAACTCTATTTTTCCACCTTCTATATTTGAAAGGAATATGGCAACAGATTAACAGAGACGACTTAAGCAGGATTACTGGGGAATTAGCCACTTGACTCAATGAATTGTCCCATACCCACAGCAAGGACTACTGGACAACCTTGCTCGATGCTGCTGTGAGAATCTTGGCCTCAGCTTGACAATTCCCAGTTCCACCCTCCTTCCCCACCAGTTTAGGTCCTGCTGTCTTGACAGCAAGTTCAAAACTTAAGACAGGTCACTAAAATCAAGAACCAACTGCTTCCACAAGTACAAACTCCTGCAGGAGTGGGGTAATTTTTATTGAATTCTGAGATGATCAATTACAAAGCACAGCAATAAAATCCAGAACTGGAACATTTAGTAACAGCCTGAAACGTAGAACTGATTTTTGTCATAAGGGTTTGACATGCAGTTTTTGCAGGACACTTAAAGCTTTAAAATTTCCTTTTAATCAGTGTAATGGCCCATTCCCTCCCCAATGCACACTTATGTTCTAAATTGCAGTGACTTCCTGATTTCTGAGAAGTAAGGCACTACAGTGTCCTTTCAGAGTAGTTACAGATTACCACAGCAGATGCTTCTCTCTGAGATCTGAAGTTCAAGATTGTCCACAGCAGAAAATGCAACGAGGGACTGAAGATGTGTATCTAGTGATGAATAACTATCACCACTGTTACCAAAACAGCCACTGCATTCTAGGTGTTCTACTGTCAGACTCCAGAAGAAGCCTTCAGTGCACAGCGTGGAGCTAACGGTGTTCACCCTCTCAACTAGGGAAACTGTTTGCTCTATTCTGGAAAATTTCATTAAAGCTCCCCGGTTTAAGCTTGGGGATTGAACCCCAGCTTGATTTTAACCAGTCTAACAAATCAGTATGTTCTTATGGCTGGGGACAAGGCACTGGAAGAAGACCTCTGCATTTATAATTTTGGAATAGGAGTTGCACTCACTGCAATGCTTTCAATTGCACATTCATCGGTACCACGGCGGATTCTGAAGTAACCATCTTCTCCCCACGAGGTGCCCCAGCTGTTCTTTACAATCCAGAACTTCTCACCACTTTTTGGGTCTGTACCATAGCCCACCAGCAAGACAGCATGATTGGTCAATTCAAAAGGATTGAAGTCATCCTGCAGCCCAGTGTGATGGTAGATCCCCTCTTTATAAAGCATAAAATCACTATAAACCTCAAAGGCAACGGCCATTGGCCCACGCAGAACAAGCTCAAGTTTCATCAGGGCTTCATTGCAGCCTCCATAGAAACCACCGACATAGTGGTACTCAGAAGTGTAGTAGTGGTAACAGCTGTGCTTGAAAGTGCATGGAGAATCTCGGGCTGTGTAAGGGAAGCAGTCCTCTTCCACCACACCAAAGTCTTGGACGTACTTTCCAGCAGTGAGGTATGGGAAGCCACCATCGCAACCTAAGCAAAAAAAAAAAAATCTGCTTATTCCCTTGGAGAGTTATTTGAGATGGGAGACTCTCCTACTCCAATTTTTTGGACTACTTTTAGATGCAGTATTGAACATAAACTGCAGTGACCCCAGAGAGTCCTTTATTACAGTTAGCTATAGCTAGCTTTCCGAAACACAAGACAAAATTCACATCAAATGGGAGCTATGCTGGGAACACTAATGCTTGGACCACCTTCTCCTACAATTGCTCCTGACACTCCCCATCAAGAAGAGCATGAAATAAGAGGATCTGTCCTAACATAGGTACTGTCCCTTGGAAAGCTTTAGTCATTGCTTTTCCTCATCACCCCCTCCCCATGTGCTCCTCCTCCCTCTGAATATGCTTTTGGAAGGATATTTGGTTCCACTCTTTCTAGGCATGCATTGCAATTTTTAGCCCTACTCCTTAGATATTCCCCATCTCCCAGGTAGATCTACCTAAAATCCAGTAACATCCTGAGCACGGGGCCCTACAGTAAGGTGGACTGATAACTCTGGAATATTTTCTGCAATCTTAAAAAAAAAACTACTATAAAGTATAGCCTGCCAGATACTTCATAAAAAATCTAAATTGCAGGTGATAGAGAAGGCATGGAAGCTTTTAATATACAGTCTTCTTCTGCAGCATTATCATTACTGAAAGTTATCTTTGTATATACTGGTGTACTTACCCTGAGAATACTGGCTGCAAGACACAACCTGCTGGGGACTAAAGATCGGTTTCTGAGTGTTGTTTGTGAGAATACGTATCCTTGCTTCCAGCATGCCCATGGAGGAAAATGCGTAACAGCTGCCACACGAGCCTGAGGAGAGGAGAAAAAGGAATCACGAAAAGCAGTCAGCAACATAAACAAGGCGAGTCACCTGCATTCAGGTACAACTATTGCCAGAGCCCACTGAAAAGAGTCAAAGCCCACCAGGCAGTGATTAGAAGCTGAATATTGATAGAGCAAAAACTTTAAATATACATTTAGCTTTTAAGCATGCAATTAAAAAACCCCAAACAACAGTTCTAACAACTTCTGAAGGAATACTGAGCTTATCCAAGAGTAAGAGACAATATATAGCTCTTCAGTGTTTTCCAGTATTATCATTTAAGAGCTATGCTATTCCTTCAGAATTGCTATTCAGGTCCACAGGGACCACATTAGCAGGGCTGAGAAGGCTCATAAAGTCTGAGACAGTAGGTTATGGAGCACATGTGCTAAGGGGCAATGAACTATTTTAAGTGAACGCTGACAATATTGTTCTAGATTATTTCAGCCTATCAACGGATTTAACACTGTAATTTCTAGTTGAAAAAAAAAAATATTCCACCTCTAGAGCTACCCCTAAAATAACTGACTTTGAGAGTCTAGCAGTACAAATAGCAGGTTTGACACAGTGGATTCATCCCGGCTCCCCTTACTTCCCGAGGGCATGTAATTTTTACACTGGCTTTTCAGAGGCACATTAATTTCCCTTCTGTTTCCTGGCAGAGAATTGAGTCTCCTTACTTTTGCATCAAAATTTAGTATTGCTTCTAGTTTTAGCCCTCTTCACTCCCTAGGAGCTTCCTGGAACACATTAAAAACCTCTGGAAGGGGAATGACAAGCATCACAGAGAAGGACAATTACTTGGATAAGGTCCTATTTTATCTACTGATTGTCACCAAGGTGCCCAATTTCCTTTTGTTTCCTGACAGTAGGAAAGTCAAATATTGCAGAGCTATGAAAAGAAGGGAGGCTTGAGGAACAAAACAAAATACTTTCTCCTAAAACTGTGTAGGTGTATAAAAGCGGAACTATTACACAAACAAGACTCTGAAATTGCACCTTCACTCGGTTAGACGTATCTCTGAAGAGAAGGGGCAAAATCAGCCTGAACATCAACGCTCTTTGCCCAGCAGGGCAAACGGAAGCAGTGAAAGGTGCCTCCCACTAATTGTACAGTACATTGCACAGCATCTGAGATGGGCCACGCTGCAGAACACTTCGTTGCATTTTGCGTGCAAAAATGTAAAAAATACAATTAACACAACCATTTCAGTCTGAACACTGTTGGGGTGCTTGCTAAATTTCCTTCCTGCTACCACAGTGGTATTTGTAAGGCTCACAGCACGACAACCACACTGTATCAGCAGAGAGCCAATACAGCTGCAAGAGTAGTTGCTTTTGTGAGACTTCCCACAAATTCTCTTCCAGGGCCAATTAAAGCTTCAGCCACATCAGATTCCACTCACTCTACTGCAAAGCGCTTTTACATTATGAGCAGTAAGGAGGAGACACAGCACATCTAGTGAAGAATCAGCTGACCAGGCTTTTCACCTACTTTGATCTGCAGAAAAAGCTTGTAGAAAGTAGTCAGCAAGAAATTGGAACTGCAGTCTAAAGCTAACAAAATCTGTAGGTTCCCTTCTTCTCCCCCCCCGTAAAGTTGATAACAAGCAACGACAGGGCTATCTTCAAAGACAACACATCTCTTGGCTCAAAGATGCAGTTACTGCTCGGTAAACAACCTAAGAGCTCAACCTTTACTTTCTTGACTACAGGAAATATTAGCAAGGATGCCAACGTGCTGGCAGTAAATATTATGGTCCAAGACAACTGCAGTTGCATGAAATCCCCCATGTCTCAAGGTATTCCTCATAGAACGCACATTTCCCTTTTAATTGTTGTCCACTGCAGATGCTGTATTTTTTTCTCCTTAGGTAAAGAGCAGTGACTCCACAAGCCTGTGAGATCTGGGAAGCCATGATCTTGTAGTTCATACAATTCTCTCTGCATGTGCCAGATCACTTGCATCTTACTGCTTGCAGTCTGCTCCCTAAAGGCATTTTCTAATTAGTCATCTAATAATCTTAATTATATATAAACTAAGACTTTCTAATACCATCATTTTAATGAACCATTGACATCCACTGCCTCAGAAAATCATACAAGCTAACACAAGCAAGACTTAATTTCTACGTCAGCACTATTTTACACAAGGCCATCTTTGGCTTTTTGGGTTTGGGTTTTTTTTATTTTTTGAAAGCCTTAAAGCTAAAATTCTTATTTAATGGAGCAGAATGCATATTCCACAGACATTTAACATACTCAGCATGGATTCTCAGATTACAGGAAATGTGTAGGCAGCTTTATTATTGGAAGCAACAGACTAGTTCTCATTTAGAGAAACTCTGAATCAACATGGTGGAGAACGGGTAAGTTTGGGACTGAGCGTCCAACTGTTCAGAAGATAACAGAGCCCTTGGCACATTCACAGTGCACACCAGGAGAAAGTACAGGACTCACACCTACATAGGACTGTATCATTTCCTGTTGCCATCTTTCAGTGATGCCACCAGCTTGTCAGCTAGAAATCCCACAAGTCTTCCTATGCTGCTTCAGCTACCAGGCATCCAGTTGGCTGAACTGGGCAGAACAACTAAGCCATAAATGAGGGACCAGTGATTTATATGATCCCCTCCCCATCATATTAATGATAAGTTCCGTTCCCCTCAAAGTTGCAACCACATAGCTACCAGCACACAAATATTTATTTGGAAATAGAGAAACAGGGAAGGGACACATTAACTGAGTCCATTCCTGGCCTCCAGTATTTATTAATTCAGAAGTCTCACACCACAGTGCTATAAAAGCACTCCCTATAAAACAAACATATACCAGAATTGTATTCTTTTAAGTCTACTTTGAGGTAAATACTTCCTCTTCACAGGGGCAGAAAAAAACCCAGTTTTTACAAGTATACTGTATTTATCAGTGGTCCTTTTCATAGTGACTGACACCCCTTCTTGCAACTAGCTATTTAATTAACTTCTAAAGTTATTGGGGTGATAAGATTTGGAAGAAGGATAAACAATTTTCATGTGTTTATTCATTAAAGCTGCATGATAATTTGCCATCAGCAGGAATGAGGGAAAGAATTAAATGCACATCAGTTCTGTCAGCGTGCAGAAAACCATGACTGAGACTGTTTGGATAAAACTTGACAGCTGTCTTTGTGCAGGGCACTGCGGTAACTGGCTTTCACTCCAGCAAGAGACACTGCTGTTTGGATAAGCCAGTACCACCTTCTATTTTGGCACGGTGTTGTCAGCCAGGACTCCACCCAGTTTCCACAGGTTCTTCAGAATAAAGGTGCAATCTGTCAAAGACACTAGACAAAACCTTCTTGTTAACAGCAAATTACAAAGTACATCAAAGGAGCTCTACTGCATTTCATTCAGAAGTCTGTTTGGTTTTTTTTTTACCTTGATTCCGAACAGGGCTGACGTAATTGACACCATTCACATTCCTCCAGTCCCATGATTCCGGCAAGCCTGAAACTTTTTTGAGTAACTCAGGTGTTAGAGGTGCAGGCTTTGGTCTAAAGAGAAGAAAATGCTTTGAGTAACATGTCACACTCTAGGCAAGGAAACAATCACGTAATGCTCAGTTACCATCTTCTGGCTCCTACTAGTTGCACTTACTTCACGCTAAGCAATTTTGAAATAGTCTCCATCTAAGCTGAGTGCGTGCCAATCTCAGGAGATTAGTTTCAGGAGGATGCAAGACCTACTCAAATCCCCCCCTGAGGGAACTGTATTATGAACAAGCTGGTGAGGTCAAATACTTTTGAACCAGTCTGAAGTGCTGAGGTAACTCTCAGTGACTGTAGCAATGCAGCTCTGCAACAGCTATTTTACACCTCTGCCATCATGAGGCATGTTGAATATCTGACTGCAGAAGGTACCTCACTTTGGCAGCCTGAATTGACTGCAATTACAGACTGTTTAATTGCAGACACAGAGATGGCTTACATCAACACTTCAATAACTACAGTCCCACTCGCCCCGGAGACTTCCCAGAGCAAGTTTTTGCTGTGATTATTGAAGAACTATTGAATGTTACTTGTCCTCATCTACCACTTGTAGCCAAGTGACGTTCATATATCAGCAAGCCAAGTGCTTCCCCCGCGTTCAGCTTTCACATAACCTGGTATTTGCCCCATAAGCCATGCCACCAAGTGCCATTCACAAACACCAGACACTGGAGTCTGTTCTGGAAGCATGAGAGGGCCAACAAAATACTGTCACAGCACGGCATGGTGCAACAGAGCTTCCACATAGGTTACTGTACTTAAGACTACCTACAAGGTGACATCTGTCTGTAGGATGAAAGCACGATAATCTGCATGATACTCCCATGCCAATCATAATTTTTATTATATAGTAGCACCTTCTTCTACAAACATACAATTACCACAGTTTGGAAAAGTAAGTAGCATTCCTACCCACAGCAGTGTCAGAGTGGAAAAAGCAAAAATACAAAGAAGGTAAAACAGCTATAAAGGGAATCTGCAGATCAAAGAACTCTAGTTCTCAAATTAATGTAGCGGACCATGCGTCCATCCCCGTTACCAGTCTCTGCCGTGTGATCTGCAAGACCCTGAAGGCACTCTCAGGGCTACTTCGTGATTCTTCACTGAGACACTCTACTCCTGTTAAGAGGACCCTGGTGGCAGGCATGGCAAATTATGAAAATAACCAGGGAATTCCTTCAGAAGAATCTTTATTGTTTATGTTTAATAGCAGAATGCATCTCACTGCTTTTTAATTGCACTTATGAACTAGCAGAACAATAAAGGTGGTCATGCAGAAACTCCTGACTATGGGTAGACAAGAGAGCAAGATGACAACTGAGACTGTCCCTACTTCTTCCCGGCACATATGAATTCAGCAGCAAGTTACTGGGCAAGATTAAATGGTAGATGACCCTATTTGTCTAAACTGCTTGAGACAACAGATGCTCAGAATAATCATTCAAATGAAGAAATATGTTGGCACTCCATGAAAATGAGCTGGAAGGCCTTGGAACTTGATTAAACATCTGAACTACAAGCCAAAACACAGCTAGGAAGAGCCAGGAAAAAAAAACCCACACACAAGGCAGATTCTTTGCAGCAGTGGGGTTTATGGCAAAACAAAAGGTTTTAGTACCTTGGAGCTTTGGAATAGAGACCCCCAGCTCTTCTAGTTAGCTCTTCCAGGGCAAAATTCTCATACTCCGTATATCTTGTTGCTCTCCAGGACTTCTGGCGAGCATTGATAGCATTTACAAAGTCGAAGTTGTGCACATAACGTCTGCTCGAGAGGCTGCAAACAAAAGCAACCAAACAAAACAGTAAGAAAAGGACTGGGATTAAAAAGTAAAGGCATTCTCTAAAGTCTCTTCCATATTCAGTTTAACTCTGGAAGCGTCTTCTGGTAGGTACTGATAAAGAAACATGCAATTATTGGATCAAGGTAAGGTTTCCGAAATTTGAGACAAACTAGAAGGACATAATCATCATCTTTAGACACGTCAGTTTTGTAACTGGGCTTCACCACAGACCAAAGGAGAAAATGTGTGATATGACAGGCACATCTTCCTCTGTTTTTGTGCATTTATGTTTATTCTCAACATTATCACTGGCATTAACTTTGCTCTCAGTGACAGAATTAGTCTATATGGTTTTAGCTGAAACCTGAAGCACAGTTATCAAACGTTTTATTCCAGTAAAAGGTCACTTATCTGTTGCTTACCTTCCCCTGGGCTTCTGGAGAGGTAGCTCATTTATGTGAATATCTGAGGGAGATGAAGAAATCTTCTGTCCACTGAAACAAGCCCAATTGTGGCCAAGTACATCATGTACCCATCCTGGTAGAGTCTCATTACAGTAGCTGGTTACATTCTGGCCTTCCTTTTTGTACTGTAACATGAAGAGATTACGCTTGTGTTGGGCAGATGCATTTGTGAGCGTAGCAGTAGTCTCTACCTACCCACCTGCTTCTTGCCTCTGTTTCAGAGGAAGTGGCCAAACATATATTCCAGATGAGCCAGCACCATGTTTGATTTCAAAACAAAGAAGCATCAAAAAAAGGTTAAGCAGATGAAAGAAACTGGTATTTATCAAGTTGCTAGAGGAAGACAACAGGTTGTGACTTGCACTTTTAGCAACAAAGCATCCATTAGTATCAGCATCAACTAGCAGGTGCTAATTGTTTGGGTTCAACAGTTACTGCCTAGGCAAAATGTAACAAAACCTCTTGATACTTACCCTTCTCTTCAATGCCCTGTGGTTTCTTGCACCAAATATGTGACTAGTCAAACTAACCCTGGAGTGCTGCAACAGTTTGAGATACTCAGACTTGCAGCAGCGTGAACAGGGAGGATGGCAAGTTTTTCCCCCAGTAACCTCTCAGGGAGAATTGTACTATAGCATTTCATTTTTAGGAGTCAGACCCGAAGATGAGACTTCCTGCAACTGCTTTAAGTTTGAGCTGTGATGGAAGAGCATTGTGAAACAATTTCACCTGAACTATCAAAATGAGACAGTAAGAAATGATGATCTGTTGAGAGCAACTCATTTGAAGCTGGCAGTGATGGGAGTGTTATTAAAGCCCCAAGCCCTAATACTTCCTTATTCAGCCACACAAGTCTTAATTATTACTCCTCTTCAGTGGTAAAATGATCTATTCAGTAAAATCTGCCTTCATACAGCAGTTAGCACTAACGCTTTGCCCAGCTGCTTAAGTTTCCTGGATTAGCAATTCTTTGACAGCAGAATGTCCCAGGGAAGACACACACACAAAAAAAAAGCCACCTTTAGATCTTTACTCATCTCTTAAGGTTAAGTCTGTTTTGTATTAAGCTATACAGGAGCCTGAACACCCCATGCAACAAAAGCTTTAACTTGATTCTTCTAATCACGCAAATCACTTATACGGAATCCGAGTTTCCTAGTCCAAAAATACTTTATTAAATCCCATCCCATTCGAGTTGCACATGTACAATGGTCCACAGATTTTTGTAGCTATGTTTCAAAAAAATGCTTGCTCAGCCTCTTCGCTGAAGAAGGTGGTGGCTTGCAGTGATGGAAATGCCTTAACATGGAAAATAAAGTCACAAACCTCCCAGTCTCTTTATTTACTATGTCAAGGCTCTGTGGGAAATCTGAAGGAGAACACACAGCGAAATAATTAAGTCTATCAATCAGAGGGATAAAATTAAAGGTTAATCCTCTGTCTGTCTTAGAACAATGGGAATTTGCTTTGCCCCCAGTTCAGAGGTTGCAGAGGCATCACATCTACACCCTTTCTTGTCTAGCAAGGCAAGCGTGTTTGCTGACTGGAGCAGGAGCTGTTAGCATGTTCTAGTCATCCTATCTCACTGTGCAAGATTGTGCAATATGGGAAATAACTACACTTGGCCAAATACCAAGGGCAAGGTCCACATACGACTTCTGAGAAATGCCTGCTTCACAACAGCATTGCTAGAAATCTAGCCACTACCAAAAGCAACAAGTTACTGACTTTACATCAGTAAGTTACTATGAGAGCACTTTATCTGGCTCCACATGATAGTGTAAATTAAAACCTACCTGTCTTTTCTATCTAAAAGCTGCCACCGATTAAAACAAGACCAAGCACAACCATTCTTGATAAGTATAGGCCTTCAATCTGAATACTTGAAGACTACTCAAGGAACAGGCCTGCCTCCTTCAACAATCAGATGCAGATGCTGCCTAGCATGGAGTTATACTGAATCAAAACAAGTGGAACAGATTTGGGACTTAACTCATTGCCTTTTTTCTCTGAAGGTATCTGCTAACTAGCAAATAAAAAAAAAGTAGTTGTTTTAAAGATGTTGATAGATAACCAGGATAGCGTTCACACCATTTGTGCAACTCATCTTTTGGGAAAGTGAATTTAACAAGTTTCTTACACTGTTCTTTCAGTTCAAACATATCAGCAAAACTAGGAAGGAGGTGAGGGGACAGTCAGTGGCAATGCTTCAAGATAAACAAGAGACAAAAGACAATTTCAGATAGTCTGTGCATAAGCCTAAAATTAAGCAATTCAAGTCCTCTGTAGCGACCTTTTTGTAGGCTGACAGACTGTAAGCTACTACTGAACTGGCTTTAAAAAGGGGACATGAAGCCTTTGAGACCATAGCCCATCAATGACCACTGGATAAAGGGAATTTGAACTCCATGAGCCATTTTCAGCTAGGAAATTAACATATACCCATAAGGTCCGCCAGCCCTGACTTTTAATTGAGAGTCACAAATGTCAAGAAGTGGCAGAGAAGCCTTTAAAAAAAAAAACCCAATACTTGCACTCAATTTCTACAAGCTACTTAACTCCTCAACAGGCCACATCAGAAGAACTAAAATGGGATAGCAAAGTCATCAGTGCCATGACAGTGACACCCACTGCTTACTACCAGAAGCTACACCATCAAATTAGTATTTCATTGCTCAAACCACATGCAGCATTTCTTGCTGTGACCAGAGAAAGACTCTGGCAGACTAGCTCTAGCAAATCTGACTGTACCAGTTTTAGAGGACCTACTGTGAGTAGGTCTGCCCAAAAACGAGTCATACAGGGGTGTGACTAACTTCAGCTGCACCAGTTCAGCATGGCACCACTGCATGAACTACCACTGACTCAGGTGGATGCCAATTACAATGCCAGACTCAACTGAAGCTGCCAGCACAGTGCCCAGCACATCTGTGGAACCCATCACAGAATCGTACCCTCCATGGAGGACAACAGCCACACAGCTGTGACCACCAGCTACTTCTGGAAAACTGCTGCATGCATTTCCTCTGCAGACTTAAGAAGACAGTTTTAATTTTGAAGTTAATAAAAGACCACTGTAGCCATGCCACATGTGGTAATTTCATCAGCCAAAGTTCACATCTGCAGCATTAAAGTAAACCCAGTGACCTGACCAATCTGGAACAACTCCTGTAGAAAGGCACCCGAACAATATTCACAGTTCAAATTCTGAGGTTTGAAAACATTAAGCTTTAATTCTATTTCAAATGTATATTTTTCTCAAGTCTCACAACCCACATGACTTTACCTGCCAGAATTTAGCCAAGCAACTCAAACATCAACCAGAAAAGGCTTCATGTACCTAAATTTCAAGGCTTGCTATTAGATACCTGAACCTAGGTAAGCTTTTGGGTACAGTATACTTCTAGTAAAGTCGTCCCTGTGTTGGTTATTATGATGTAATCTAATTGCATGCTCAGTGCCAGTCCTGGTAAAAAATGTAATCGTTTACAGCCTCCTTTAAATTTTTAATCTGCCTAATAGGAAAGAAAGACAGGATGGAAACCTTATTGGACACAGCATTTTAACAGGGATTCATCAGTGCTACATACAGAGGCTGCCATCCCATCCTCTTTTACATCTATTTTTCTCAATTTAAGCAATGTTCAGGCAAAAAGCCAACTCGAGTTCCAGGAGGCAGGACTACCCAATACATTAAGCCTGGTGGAAAGACTTACCACTCATTTGTCATGAAGTTTACAAGTGTGCCAATGCATTTTAATACGGGAAGCACATTCTTAATCAGAACAGGACTGCAGACTTGCAGATGCCCTACTGTACAAAAATATAGAAGATTATCAGAACAAACAATTGCATCTTGCTACCTGATAGAAAATGCAAGCAAATATCAACTACAGATTCATCTTCTTTCCTCCAGGCAACATTCTGCAATTCAGAGATTTATGCTTTCAGATTTACACTTTAGGGAAGCGGCAGTTGCATGTTGACAGTTAAGTAGGCCCAACTAAGATAGGTTAGAAATTAACTTTCAATTGATTTGCAGGATGATTAAACAGCATCAGCAACTGCAACACTTCTATTTTAGCAACATGAAATAAAATGCATTCAGATTTCTTTTAATATTCTGAAATTTAAACATTAACTACTGCCACTTGTTTAGGCTGTTTTTTTCAGAATGGAAGTCCTTGGTTTTAACCAAATTTGGGGGTGCTGGGGAAGAGGAAAAGATGTGACAAAGATGTCACCAAGTCAGTCTGGAAAAGATTAGTAACTTGAGTAGTGGAATATTCTATAAATTATTTCTTTCTTTTTGCTGAAGTAGTGTTAATATTTTAATATGAAGAAGTGCCAGACTTCTCGTTTTTGCTAGAGGACATCTCAGAAGTAGTACCACTTAGCTTAAGGGACAAACAGTAAGAATCTTACGAGACTGTCTCCCTTCACAGTGATAGTCTTAAAATAATAAATACATACTACGAAGATATCAAATAATTGAAACAAGTTAGCCTCAACTTTCATTTCAGCCTCACCCTAGCTTTTTATGTTATGCTGTTCCTGTTTCTTTTGTCATCCCTTGGAAAAAAAAAATAAATTAAAGCCTTATATCTTACGTAGCCTTATCCAGCAGAAGCACATGCTCAAGCTTCTGCCAAGAATCAGGACACTAACTTCACATGCATAGGGATATTTCAGCAGACATGAAATAAGAAACAAGAGTATTTGCGTAAAACAAGTAAGTTCTTTTGAGCTGCAAACACCAGGCAGAGTAACTATGACTTGTGAGAATCAGAATGCAGTAGAGGATGCTGCATTTAACTTGGCAAGCCTTGAGGGACAAGTCTATGTACAACAATGGTTAGAAATAAAACACTGCTAGAGCTTCTTTACTTAAGCTATTGAAGCAAACTGAGGAAAAAAAAAAGAAAAAAAACATTGATAAGCTCAGCCAATCCATTCCTTTGGTGTAGAAAGTCACTTCCCCACAGTCCCCAGGTGAAAGAACAAATAACTTGTAAAGGTAGTGAGGCCCTACAAAAATTTTAGTGGCTGTCTGTTTAGTAAGAAACAGGAACAAAAGGCTATTAAAAACTCACTGAAACATGCACTGCCGTCCAACAGGCTGTGTCTACATCCACACAGTACTGTAGCGCTGATAAAGCCACCATTTACACAAGCCCAGAGCATTCTTGTTAGTAGTTAATAGCTTCATTTTTTAACATTAAATAAAAATACACTACAAGTTCATCAATTAGCACCAGTTGCACTTCTGTGCTTGAAACACATGAAGTACTGTATTGGCTTAAATACTGCTGTTCATTTTGCCCGGGAACTCCATCCTCTCTGTTCAATGGCAGAATATGAGGAAAGTGTTAAAGCATCATAGTAGGTAAATCAGAATGCTTTATCTGTCCTGTCACCATGATGGGGTCTTAGCCACATAATTTAACTTTAGTGCAACATAAGCAGAACTTGAAAATCATGAGCGGCCTTTAAGCAATGAATACTTTCCTGACAAGCCCAAACCCACAGCCACGGAAAGAGACATGCAAGGCTTTCTGTGTTATGGCTGCTTCACCACCACAAACTACTCCATGAACCAAAAACTTACTCCACAATCAAGTAGTAACTCCAGAACAGTGTTCACATTGGCAGGTTATTTCAGAGTGAAACCATGTAATTTTACCAAATAGTAAAAACAATAGCAAATTACTCCGTAGTACACATATTAGTTCTGTACCTTCTTGCTATAAAGCAAGAGAATGACAGCAAAGACAATTCTCCCTTTCCATGAATTCCAAAGGGACTTTGTTTAATGACTTTCCACATTCTCAATAGCAAGGAAGGCTAAGCAGTATTCTGAGACTGCCTTTGTGCTTTCCTCTTGCTGCATTTCCAGGGAGGAAGGCCCTTGCCACTTAACATTCTAGTTTGCCCCATTCTACTCCAAGGGCTCTACTCCAAGATTATGTATGACCAGCACTAAGCAAATGAAGTCTGCTATGTTTACATTACTTTCAGGTGCAAATAGCAGGAATATTTTAAATAATAGGCAATCATTCTTCAAAAACCTCTGAAGCATACATCAAGCAGAATATATTACTTATCCTCTAGAAGCTTTACAGTAGAAGATGATGGAATGGGTCCTAAGAGAGCATTAGCCACATTTGATAGAAGAAACAACACTTTTAGTTTATACCAGGACTAGATATTGTCTATGTAATGCAATATTTACTGGATTAAGAGTAAACACATACCCATACTTAAATACAGCACCAGGTCAAGCAGCTTGTAAGGAAACACCTCTTTCCCCCAAGTCTCCGCTGACAATTGTGAAATAACAGTTTTGCAGATAGACAGGATTGTAAGTTGTTGCCTAACAAAGTCTGCTAGTTGTCTGCAGCAAAAGAAACGCATTTACTAAGTGCGGTGGTATTTCCTCGTGCTTTTCAGCCATTATACTTGCATTTTGGTAATCTGTTGTTTCCTTTACAGCAGCAAAATTACAGAGAAGGTAACCAAATTGGGCTTTAATCGTCTCTACAATATTTAAGGAAAGCCTTTAATTTAAGCATGTCTTGCTGATGGATTCCCTACTACTGAACAATGAGCCAAACAAGCTTGCTATTTCACAATACCAAAAGCAACTGCAAAACTAACAATTAATCCATTTGTCTACAAAGGGCTAAGACACATTCATGACCAAGAAATGCAAGCTATTGTGCATTGCTACTGCTCAGGTGTATATTTGACTTAATTCATTTTGAGCAGCAAGTTGGATTAGATCAACCTCCAGAAGTTCCCTCCAGCCTAAATTATTCTTTAACACAGTTTTGGTATATTAAGAGTACTCTTGCAAATCAATGCATTTACATTTTCATAAGCACAGAGGAATACATGAGATCAGCACTTATCAGTCACTTGACTTAGTGCTCATCTCCCAGTAGTGTATTTCACAAGGTATAGATAGCAGCAAGAGCCTTCAGTGACTCTCAACTGTCTTCAAGTTGGTGCTTAACAGCTCCATTTACATTCCAGAGCAGTCCACTCATTGTTTTGATGAATAAATTCCTCACATTCAAGAATAAGTTTGATAATCAACACTTGTTTCAACCAGTCACAATAACGGCTTGTAAAGCAACTCTGCATTTCAGTGTAAAATATCAGCCTAAGGATTCCCAGCATGTTAGTTCCACTATATTTCTCCTCAGATGAGTCCACCAAGGCCAGCAATGACTGCTGAATTCCACCTTCTAGAGATGCCACTCTAGATCATGAACAATACTACAACATTTAGTGCTCCATTGTCCTCAGGGAGGCAGCAATTCCTGCCACTTTTGAGGCAGAGCCCTCCCACTGTAGGGAAGCTCACAGAGGTGTCCCTGCCCAAGAAGTTTCAGAGTAATTCTGTCCAATTAGAGTACCCTTCGGTGTCTGTAGTTTTTACTGTATCGCCCCCCCAAACCAATGAGGAGTGCACATCATGGCAATTTAGTGTCACTACCTTATACAGATGAGAGAATGTCTATCAGGTATTTCTCTCTCACACTTAGCTTTTGCTGAAGTATAAGAACCTGTCTTATGCAAAAGTATTCTTATTTTCATGATTTACAGTTATGAGTGCTGTAGTTTTGGCAGACAGTTAATTTTATTTATAGTAGTTCATACAGTGCCAGGTTTTGGATTTATGATGAAAACAGTGCTGATAACACAGGGATGTTTTCATTATTACTCAGCAGTGCTTTCATAGCATCAAGGCCTCACCTGCTCCTCAGATTGCCCTACCAGCAAGTAGGCTTGGGGTGCACAGGAAACTGGGAGGGGACACAGCTGGGACAGCTGACGCCAACTGACCAAAGGGATATTCCATACCATGCAACATCATGCTCAGCAATAAACGTTGGGGAAAGAAGGAGAAAAGGTGGACATTCAGAATTATGGCATCTGCCTTCCTAAAGAACAGTTATGCATGATGAAGCCCTGCTTTCCTGGAAATTGCTAAACACCTGCCTGCTGGTGGCAAGTAGTGAATGAATTCCTTATTTTGCTTTGCTTGCATATCCAGCTTTTGCTTTACCTATTTAAGTACCTTTACCTCAACCCTCAAGTTTTCACACTTTTACCCTTCCAATTCTCTCCCTCATCCCAGTGAGGGGGAATGATCAAGTGGCTTTGTGGTGCTTAGGTGCCTACTGGGGTTAACTCACAAAGAGCATGGAAACAACTTCACCATTAGTTTTGTAAAACAACCTACGCAGCCCTTTCCCTTAACTTAAGTGAGCTCCAAACAGCATGGAAGAAGCTGCGGTTAAATCAGAGCCTCATACATCATTTCTATTCAGTAATAATTACAGTTCTCCTGGAAGACTGGATCACTCATTTTTGTTAAGATCTGAGAACACTGACTTGAAAATAGCTGCTGTGAAATAAACTATCTACAATGGCTCCCAGAAAGACACTATAAAGCAAAAGTCATTTCTCCACCTTCCTTACTACTAGCCAAGGTTCAGAGATTTTATGCTTGGACAAGGCCTGAGTGTTTATCATCGGCTCACCTGAAGTGGGATACAAGATCATGTTTCCTGAAACAAACAGGAAACGTGTTGACTGCTCCTGCCTAGGGCTGCACTCACTAACTGAGCAGTCTTGCTGCACAAAAGATCTGTCTCCCAGGTTGCAAAGTCATCCTGCAGAGATTGCTTCAAGCCACCCTCCAGATTCATAATGCCACTCATCACGACAGCAGCAGGATGCTCCTTAGTAAGTAGGTCTTCTCCTGTCTACCCCCTGCCTACCAGCACTGTTTTCAGCTTGATCTGAAGTGGTAACAAGGACTGGAGATAAGCATATTACCCCAAAAGAACAGTTATAGACAGTAGAAAGGTTCCTTAGACATTAAGGCAGTATTCTGGAATAAAATTTAAAGATCCTAGAAGGCCTCCAGCAAGGAGAGCAGACGGCCTTTCTAAAGTTTTCATGCATTTGAGAACATCTTTAAGGAAAGATAAAAGCAGTGATGTTTGCTATTCTACTTGGGTCCACAGTGTCAGGAAGAAAACTGAAAAAAAAAATTATTTCCAGACTACCAGGAGAGTTAGCTTCATAAAGGGCTTCCATTGCTTTAGGCATGCCCAGAAGGGAAAGCAGCAGCATCTGTAATAGATTTTTCAGATAATGCCCGATGTGGAATAGAAATACCTCTTCCCTCCTTCTGCTCCCTACCCAGCCACTGATAAACATTAAAAAAAAATAATTAATGTATCTGGTAATCTAGGCAAACCTCAGAGCCAAAGACAACCAAGTGTCCCAACTGCCCCACTGTGGCACTCATGAACTAAAGATAAGCTTAGCTAGAGGTCATTCTAGCAACAGTCACCGATACAGAACACACCAAGTTAACTCACCTTAAAAAATGCAAACCATTTGTAGTCATTTATCACAATTTCAAAGCCTTGATTGTAAATCAAAGTGAAGAAACCATAGTTGCCCAGACTATCCTGAGCCACATCTAACTTCTGAAGATTCACAAGCACCTTCCTTTCCACAGGCCCTGCAAGAAATACAAACATTATTGCATGGAAGAGATAAAAATATAAATTAGTACAAAGAATGTTGCAGCATTTATTTTATTCCAACAGGGGCTAAAATATACTTGTTGAACACAGTCTTCCGCAAAAAGGCATCAAGCAAACACACTTCAGGGACTTCACTTACAGAATCACAGAATAGTTTGGGTCGGAAGGGACCTTTAAAGATTATTTAGTCCAACCCTCCTGCAAGGAACAGGGACATCTTCAGCTAGATCAGGTTGACGAGAGCCCTGTCCAATCTGACCTCGATTCTTTTCAGGGATAGGGCATCTACCACCTCTCTGGGCAACCCAGGTCAGTGCTTCACCACCCTCACTGTAAACAAATTTTTCCTTATACCTAGTCCAAATCTACCTGCTTTTAGTTTAAAACCATTACCTCTTGTCCTATTGCAACAGGCCCTGCTAAAAAGTTTGTCCCCATCTTTCTTATAAGCCCCCTTTAAGCACTGAAAGGCCACAACAAGGTGTCCAGGCTGAATAACCTCAACTCTCTCAGCCAGACTTACCTGTCAGTGGGTCTACATGCTTGTTTTTACCACTGCTAGACAGTATTTGCACATTTAATTAGCAGCAGCACCAAACATCTGTTATTGGGAAACATCAGCTTATTTAAACACAACTTGCTATAGAGCCACAGAGGACTCTGATGCTGTGTCACTCAGGCGGTGTGTCTGCAATGACAAATCTTCCCCTAGAAGGTGTGGGATGATGGATCAGCCACCCCTACACCACAGCACTCCAACTCCCTCCACCACCCACCTCACCTGCACTGCTCCTACTGCCACCTGCCCCATCTCACCAAAGAGCAGATGATTTAGAAAAAATGAAAAGTATCTACCGGTTTTTTTTTAAATAATACTGACATACAATAATTAAATAACGACCCCCCCACTACTTTTATCCCCTCAAGGGAAGCGATATTTCTACTTCTGATGCTCTCAGGCAGCAGCCGGTGCCCTCCCAGGAGCTGCCCGGGGGACTCCCAGGGGCAGAAGCCGCTTTGCGGATGGCAAGAGCCACTTTCAGGCCAGGCCGAGCCGAGAGGGAAAGGACCCGTGGGCTGGGAGGGAGGAAGACGTGAGCCGGCATGAGCCGGCGGTGCTCACGAAGAGGCCTAGTTGAGCCCAAACCGAAACAAATTTTTTTTAAAAAAAACCCTAAAACTTAAGTGGAAGGTTAACAGCGCAGTGGTCACCCAGAGCCAGACTAACGCCAGCGTTCCGCGCTGCTTAATTCACATTAACGTTTGTCTGCCTTAAGCCCGGCAGGGTCCCCCGCTCGAAAGCCGGCAGCGGGGGCCCGACCCGCGGGGCCCCGCTACAACCGAGCCGGGAACCCGCTTCCCCGCCGCCCGCTCCGGTTTTAGGGCCTCACGGCGCGGAGCAGCCGCTTCCCGCCCCTCCTCGGCCCCGCTCCCCCCTCAGGCTCACCCCCTCCCCGCCACCCAGCGAGGCCGGGGCCGACCCCCCGGGGGAAGGGGAACGGGGCCGGGCCGCCGCGGTCTCACCCGCCTGGGAGCAGTTTCCGTGGCGGCCGCCGCCCCGCCAGACGCGGAGCTCCCAGGCGCCCAGCAGGTCGGCGAAGGAGCAGTTGGCCGGCGTGTCGGCCCGCAGCGCCGCGGGCAGCGCCGCCAGCAGCACCAGCCCCGCGGCCCACAGCGCCCGCCCAGCCATGGCGCCGCTCCCGCAACCCGCCGCCGCCGCTCAAATGGGTCCGAGCGCCGCGGCCTCTCCGCCCCCGCCGCCTCCCCGCCCCCGGGCCCGGGACCGCCCCGGGACGGCCGCGCCGCGCCGGGAGGGGCCGGGCCTCAGGCGGGCTGAGGGGCGTGGGGTGAAGGGCGGGGTCTGCCCGTGTGTCCGTGGGTCTCAGCCCCGGCAGAGGTGGGACACGCTCCCCGCTGTGGGAGGCGGTGTCCTGCCCTGAGGGCCGCGACAAGGGGATGGGCCATCACCCAGCTCGCAAGGGTGTCCTCCTCCCAAAGGGTGTCCTTCCCAAACGGTGTCCTCTCCTGCAAAGGGCAACCACTTCCCCGAAGGGTGTCCTCCTTCCCAAAGGGTGTCCTCCTCCCCAGAGGTTGTCCTTCCCAAAGGCCGTCCTCTCCTGCAAAGGGCACCCACCTCCCCAGAGGGCATCCTTCCCTCACAAAGGGCATCCCTCTCACCAAAAGGCATTGCCCACCCCAAAAGATGTCCTTCTCTACAAAAGGAGTTCTCCTCCCCAAAGGGCATCCTCTTCCCCAAAGGGCATCCTACCAAAAGACATTCCCCACCCCAACAAATATCCTTCACTCCAAAGGAAGTCCTCCTCCCCAAAGGGCATACTCATCCCCAAAGCCCACCTACCTCCCCAAAGGGCAACTTTTCCCCCCCAAAAGGCAGCCTCCTGCCCAGACCCCCTGCCCCGCTACCCAGCCCCAGGCCTCCGCACTCGGAGAAGTCCCCGGCAGAGAAGGGCAGGCCAGCGGGGTTGCACCCCGGTGTTACTTCATGCCTTGCAGCTGCGGAGGATGAGGTCTCTTGTCCCCCACAGGTTTAGCGGCACAGAGTGACTCAGAGCTTCCACAGCAGCCACGCGTCACGGCCAGGAAACCATGCAGCGCCCATCCTGCATCGGGTGTGGACCCCAAAAACCTGCACCCCCTCTGAGGCCCTTTGTACACAGCAGCAGTCAGCAAAATGGGCAGAAAATTCCCCCCAAAGAGAGAAGCTTTAGCGATGTGCAAAATCTTGTGTGTCCAGCAACCGGACTGTTTGCAGAGGACGGGCATTGTCGAAGGGCAGAGATGTCTCCACCGAACCGTGAGCCTCTGAGCGCAGCCCCGTGCATGGCTGAGCGTGCAGGGAAGTGGTGCTTGTTTCACTGCCTCTCCAGATTCAAAGTGTGCGTGCTTTCACATCCTCAAAGTTACATGTGCAATCAAGAAGGCTAAAAGACTTACAGATGAGTAAATACACTCTCATTTTTAAAATAGAGTGGTCTGAAAAATAACCCCTTTCAGGGGAACAATAAATGTGTATAGTGCTATGTTGGTGATGAAAATGATGCAGTAGCTTAACTATGGATATATATTTAAAATAATTTTGTTAAACTGCTACAAATCCCCATGTAGATACTCATTACTGATTTCAACAGTTAAGCTTTAACTCACTTATCAGCTAAACTGGGTTTAAACTAGAAATGTCCTATTTTTTTTTAATTTATTTAAATGAGGAGATTAGGAATTACATCAGTAAACTTTAACCATTTTAAGAAATACTTTGTTTTATCACCATCACTTTGCTTTTAGGCCACCTTCTCAACCTTTTGGGGAAGGATTAATATGAGATTCTGTTGCTGATTCTTAGAGCAACCAGCTAACAGATGCTTTTACTCGGGCCGACAAAGAGATGAAAACATATTGCACTCGCATGGGGACAGTCTTTTAAAGATCCTGAAGCACTGACTTGGTAGGAAAAGCAGAATTTCTTCTGTGTTACAGACAAGAAAATAAATGCTGTTTCAGTTCACTAAGACTGTGTTGGCCAATAATGTTGTTACAGGCATTTAAAGAGCTCTAGGCTTTTTTTTTTTCCAAAGGCAGTTATATTTTTCTGGACTTGCCGTACGAGTGCACGTGCTTTGCCACTCCTGATCAAGCCTGTCTAGTGAGACGCGGCTACACAGCATCATCCTGTCTCCTTTCTTCACCAACGTGATTTTTCTTTTAGCTCCACACTTTCCGAAAGCAACCCAAAAGTTCCCAGTGACCTTAGGAAAATGTCTGTGTTACAGTTCTTCACGTTTTATACGCAGGAGCAGAAAAGGTCTGTGGTATCTTCATCTCGTCCCCATGACGCCGGCTGCGTGACCGTGCCCCTTTGCGTTTGTACTGGGCTTTGAACCTCAGTTTTCAGTTTCAATTTGTTGCCACTGCAGGCTGTCCTTGCGTAAAAAACATGTGGGTTTTTCTTTAATTGCCTTGGAGTCACAATACAGTATTGCAAATAAGGTGTATTTTACATAATGGGGTTGTAAAATCCTCACTGAGCCCAGGCAGAGGTGGTTGAGTTCAGTCTGGCCCGTTGAGTTCACTCTGATTCTGCTCTTGAGCTGTAGTTTATTCTGCCTGTTTGAAGAAGGTAAAAACTCAGCAGCAATTCTGAGTTAGTTACTTCCATGCAAAAAAACCTCCCCGGCTCACAGGCACTGACATACCTGGGTTTGTCAATGAAATACAGCCTCAAATTAGTACCGCTGTGCATGAGACACATGGGACATCTTCTATCGGTGACAGACTTGTCCTTTATCGTTACACTCAGGTAGGCTATTACCTGCTTTCTTGAAGCCAAAATGTTATCAAATCTGTGTTTAATCAGTGTTTTACAAAGCTCCTGAGACTGAGGGCAAAGTCACACAAGGAGGGTCCATATCGAGGTGGTGGTTTATTGTCCCCAAGGGGAGCGGTTGGGCTAGTAACCTCCTGAGAGCTATCGTGTGCACTGGTCTCTCTGTAAGGTAATTGAAGTCACTGTCATGGGGGGGGGGATCCCTCAAAAATAGACAATCAAAATCCTCCAGAGAGTGAATAGCTTTCTGCTGGGTCAGTGAGTTGAATCAGCTCAGCAAAGGATCCGGCGCTCAGCAGAGCAAGCTCAGGGGTCGGCACAGCCACCAGCAATGGCATGGGGAAAAGGGAGATTTTCCTTCGGTTACAACGGGTGCGAAGATTAGCTATTGAATGCTCCTGATCAGAATTTTGGCAAATAACGCCAAATAAAGTGTTTATTTCTAGCCTGTCCCAGTTCTGGCCGCTTTGACCTGTCGCTGCCTGGACAAGTAGAAGTGGTGTGTGACCGTCTGGTGAAGGGAAAATAACCTTGGGAGCGAAAACCCCAGGGGTGGTTGTTCTTCAGGCAGGTCAGCTCCCGAGCCTGGGAGCTAACCATGACCTGGGTGATAACGAGCCATCCACAAATTTAAAGGTGACAACACAAAGGTTACATGCCTGGAGTGCTTCACAAAAAGCTAATTTTAGGGATAACTGAACTGAAAAAAAAAAAAAAAGGATTCTTGTGCACAAAAGCTATCCACTTATTTCAGATATAGCTAACAAAAAAATGGTTTCTCCTTACAAACCCTGCTGCACTTTTATCGGTGTATCGTCACCCCTACTGCTGCTGAAGCTGTTAGCACAGTGTAATGGAACTAATTTTAAAAAACACAGAACATAAGCATAAGTGAGGACTGCCTTTTCCTTTGCCTGTTTTGTCAAGGTGCAAGAATAGGAGTGTTTTTATGGTCCCGTGTAGGCTCTGAAATTAACTCCTTAGTGAGACAGCTGTTGCTGTTCTGCAGATGGCTCTCTGCAAGAGCAATGTCCTAATTCCGTGCCTTTGAAAAGTGAAAAGCTGTACTCAAAGACTTATTTTTTCAGAGCATTAATTCATACATGATCATTATCTCACTATAAAATTTGACCATTTTTTTTCCTGCAGGGTATTTAAGCCAGCTTAACACTGTATGCTTCTATGCATGACTGAACTCATCCTGCTTACTTCGCAGTGAAAGTGCAGAGCCTTGCTCCTGGAGATGTGCAGGAGAGAGGCAGCTAATACGTATTCATTTGTTGCACCTATAAACTTGAGGCTTTTTAAGGGAAGGCACTTGCTATAGGGAACAACTCAAACAGTTGGGAGCAATTATGGGAATTAATTTTGTGAACAGAATGAGCAGGATGGTTCCTTAAGTGTGCATGTACAGCTTGAGGTACAGCACTTTGCCTAGGAGGTCTAAATTAACGACTGAAGCTTGTAGCTGCCCGGGAAAGAACTGTTGTTTTTCAGAAAGCTGTTTCATTTTTTGGAGGGGAATTCATTACTTATTCCAATGCAGGAATTAATAAAGAACCAAACAAAAGCGGTGTGGAAGAATTCTATTTAAATTATTCGTTTTAGAAACAGGCAGTGTATTTCCTCAAATTCTCTCAGTGTTATTTTATGATTTTCTTTATTTGCTCTAGTGGTCAGAAAGGTAGCTTTCTAAAGTGCTACCATTGCCCAAAGCCTAAATAAGAATAATCATAGCAATAATAGACAGTATTAGAGTGGGATTTAAGCCCAGTCTGAGCCTGCAGTTTAATGATCTGGTGGGTTCTCTGAGAGCATCATTCCTCCCAGGTACGCTAACACACCTGTCTGCGGTGCAGCATAGGGAGATGCACTGGGAAAATGATACAGCTGAATAAAAAACCTGAAAAAAAAGGGGGGAAGAAAGGGGAATGGGAGGATATCTTTAATTCACTGAGTTGCGCTTTAGCACGTCTCCAAACCAGTTGTGTTGGTCCACCTGGAAGACCATCTTGCTGAAGCACGGGGCTGGGAATAGCCTGAGGTAGGGGGAAAGAAACCCTTTTCACTGCAATTGCTGCTGAAGCACCCCAGTTGTAGAAGGACGTCGGTGGAGGCTGTTTTTTCCTACGGCACAATGCGAGGTCAGAAATCATAGTGGAATCCGATCCCATAAGTCAAATAGAAATATCACCTTTCAGTTAGTCTGCCTGGCTTTTGTCCAGTGATGACTTATTTTTTCTGCCAACTTTTTCTGAAAGATGATACACAGAATATTTGGCTGCATAGCGTGTGTGTGTGTGTGTGTGTGTGTGTGTGTACAAATATAAATCCCTTGTTCCTGGAAAAACGTCGCTTAATTTAAATGGTGTTGAATTTGCACTACTATTTAGAAAGTTAGGAAATTTGCGTGGAGGCTTCCTGGAAACTATTACTTTGGTTATTGTAATGAGTATTAAAATAACAATTCTAATTCCATGTTGATTAAGACACTATTCAAATATCCAGCTAATGTTCCAATTAGGGCAGAATAACAGGAAATATTGCTATAATTAAAAACCACATGAAAATCCCATGATCTTCAAAACTGCCAGGAGCTCAGTAAGTTTTGACACAGAGAAATTTGACTTTAAAATCTTCTTTCTTTCAGGTATTTAAATCTGTAGAATATTACAGCATCAAGGAATCAAGGAGGTGTCAGTTGGATGGTTGGGTCCAGTTTGGTGTAGCCACTCTCAGAAAGATATGGCTGAGCTGCTGAAAGTCCAGAAACATCTCCCCAGAACACATCCAGCCTGTACTGGAAGACACAAGCTGGTACTGAGTGGATGGTGACCTCCTGGAGAGCCCTCCAGCCCCGTGATTCAATGAAAGAAGGTGAAAAAGATAACAAAAAAAAATTAAGTGACTTTCTCAGAGTTGCCTTCACTGAAGAGAAATGCCATTTTTCAGAAGCATCACATAGACATATACATACATATACAAACAGCTTTTCTGTCTGAGTGCTTGATACATATGAGCATTTTAATCTTCAAAGGGTAAAGGATTTTACAAACCTGAAATAATTAATTATCTAGACATCCCCATAGGTAAACACTATTATTTTCAGTGTTAGGAACTGGGGAAAAAACAGACAGAGAAGTTAAATTAATCTAGTGTCCTGCAAGTTGAAGTTACAATGCGTGGGTCAGGTGGGAAATTGGATGGCCATGAAAAGCATAAATCCCGATAGCAATACGGCTGTATCATGTTGAAATAAAACAAGAAAATCCATTATATTTAGGTTTTCCAGTCAACTTTCAAATAGGTAAACAGTTGAAATGATACCTCGTTTCCCTTTCCTGGTGTTTGTTTGCAGTTTGATGTTCTGCTTTAGCTGGCGGAGTTGCAGGCTGCCGATGCAAAGAAGAGTCCTGCTCTGCCTCTTCCTCCCTCCCTCTTCCGCCAGGCCCAGCAGGTGCTGTTGTGGCACCAAAGCTAGTGACTGAGCAGTCCCAGGTCAGCAAGGTGATCAGACAAAAAACCCTAACACGCCCTCCCGAAAAAAGGAGTATTTTTCCACTGCGTCATCAGCTCACCGAACCACTCACTGAACCTGTTTCTAGATGGTCCCTGGCTCTGATAGAAGGCAGGAGCTGGAGGAGGTGAACTGCAGCATCTCTTTCGCTACAGTCACAGCAGTGGATTTGTTGCAGTGCCAAACTGCACTCCGTAATAGGACTAATTTACTCATTATCTAAACCACTTCTCTCAGACTTCTGGCACATCTTCTTATTCTCAGGTGCAAGTCAACAGTTTGCTAAAAGCACTGGTTTGCGCAAGTGTCTCCCTAATCCAGACAAAGAGATCATCCATTCAGCGCTGTCCTGATGCGGGGGGTTTTGTCCCAGCTCAGCCTGCTGCCTCTTGCAAAGCCAAATCGGTTTTGTGCCGTGGAGTTGGGCGCTGCCTCAGCCACCGGGATGCGAAGTTTGGTCGTAGCACGCAGGTCCTCTGCTCACGCACCCGTCTGACTTCTGAGAGCTCAAATCATGCAGGAGGCTGTTTCGGGTGCCTGCCCTGCCTGGGTGAGCTCTCTCAGAAGTTGGTGACACAGACACGTTCGGCGCAGAAGGGGTGCTGTGGCCTGTGCAGCACAGTTACTTGGCAGGTGGAAAGGTATTTCCCATGCACCGCAGACCATTACTACCTCGTAGGAGCTGGTGGACTGAAGGCACCCGTAAGTCCTTCCTGTGCTTTATCAACTGCCAAACTGAGACCAAAGAAGGTCAAATACCAGTGCTTCTCTGTTCATGGCCATGTACTGCTGCCTGCAGACCACGAGAAACCTTCCAGTACTATATCATGTATGCTCCTATTTGAGAAAAAATGAAAAACCAAAGGATACTTGCAATTATAAGAGCTTAGAGGTCATCCTCTCTATTCTTAGTACCTATAACTCAACTGAGGTCCTGCCTAGTTTTAAAATGGGGCAGCATAAGGTGAATACACATGCGCAGCTGTGTGGAGTGACCTCAAAGCCAGATGCCAGGCAAACTCTGTGTGTACCAAAGAACCATACGCATATGCCAATTATGGCTTCTCGTTATTGCTTTTCCACCTTGAGTTTTGAAAACAAACACTGGATACATTTTCCTTTTTGTTTTTTTCTTTTATTTCTTTGCTTGTTACTCCAAGCTGCCTTGTGGATTATACAACTGATGCATTTTAAAGTGTCAAGAGCTTGTCAGTTAGTAGCACTTTTTCTGAAATGCTGCCAACCTGAAACATTCCATTTTTCCATCAAAAAAGGGTGGCAGGAAAAAAATGTAATGTCTTCTCCCAGAAAACTTTCCGTAAATGCCTTTCTGTTTATCACCAACTTCAGTTTCTAATTGATTTTTACTCCTTCAACACCAAGGCCACAAAAAAAATGAAGTCTGTCTTGGACTCTTTCTCTTTCACTTGTTTTACACATAAAATTAAAAAGCTTTTTATCTGAGGCTGTTCCTCAGCTCATTTGAGACACAGATGCAATCAGACTTCAATGCAAATTGCAGGTTTTGCAAGTGCACTTTGGTTGTCTCCATTTAAAGGAGATAAAGTAGTTTATTATCAGCTCTGCTCTTCTCTCCTTGCATCCAGGCAATTACGAAATGCGGGACACGCCGTTGCTGGCCATTAATGCTTTGGGGAGGTGACACCAGGACCTGTGTAACCTGAAGTCAAATGGCTGCTGGCAGAGCAGCGGATGGGCACATACTGGCCAGGTCAAAATCCAGTTTGGAAATCAGAAGGCGGCTCCTAACCTGGAAGCAGCTGGGTTATCCCAGAAATGGGGGGGAAAACTGGGAGTGCCCTCCGGGTGGAGCGGGGTGAGGGATTACAGGGGCCCTGTTTGCCACAGCCCAGTCTGAGCTCAGTCACCCGGAGGCACATCTCCAGTCCTACTGTTCTGCAAGAATAAGTAGACATGTATATAAAACACATTAAGAATACTTTAAGGAGCCAGATTTAGACTCCTGTTTTGAATTGCCCTTTGAAGGAGCCTTTTTCTTCCTGTTCCCACCATTTCCCCCAGTGGGAACCAAAAGAATCGCACTAATGTATGCCACCAGGTTTAAAATTGCCTATTTTCTGAATGATGCTAAACTAAGAAAATAACAACACTAGGCTGTTCAT
This sequence comes from Himantopus leucocephalus, assembly GCA_003993805.1. Lineage (NCBI taxonomy): Eukaryota > Metazoa > Chordata > Aves > Charadriiformes > Recurvirostridae > Himantopus > Himantopus leucocephalus. The sequence goes on along the minus strand of RSEF01000001.1, from coordinate 214,289,871 downwards.
TTCTGGTTTTCAATAGCTGATCATTTTCTTTCTTTAAAGAGACCAAAGTTTCTCTTCACAGAAAATCTTAACTGAGTTAGTGTTGGCTTTAATAGAATAAATTGAGTGTCAGAAGCTGCTGCTTCAGTTTTTAATCTATAATGCCACTGAGTTAGGTGTTTTGAGTCTATCTTATCTTTAAACATGAGACTTTTAGCTATGAATACATGTGAGAAACTTGCAGCAAGCCATTCAGTGCATATTCATTCATTTTTCTTAGAAAAAAAGGAAATGATCCCATAATTTTCAAGTGTAATTTTCTAAGATATTGTTAACAAAAATGTCCAAGACGCTTAAAAGGAATTTACACCTATGTGGAGATCCCTTAAAACATGCCAATGCTCTGAGATTGTGCCAGGACAGTCTTTGGAACATCAGCACACAAATACCTAAGGGTTTTGGGTATCATCCGTGTGAATAGGGATGCTTTGATTTCTTTTAAGTGCAAAATTACAAGAATTAGTTGTCTTGTGATACTCTGAATTGGCACACCTGCATTGTGTGGCGTGAGATAACTAACAGGAGGCAAAGGTGTTTTGCTTTGACTGAAGTTGTCATAAACACAAAATATAGTGCACAACCACAAAAAGCCTGTCTGTTAAAATCAACAATGTTAATTAGTCAGGGGAGGAGGGAGCAGTGATGGAGCAGAGGAAGAGCCAGGGCTCCAGATTTGAGCCGCTTTTCCAGCTCAGGTCAAGCGTGAGCCAGTTCACGCAGGTGGAAGTGCTACCATGAAGAAAGCAGAGGGACATGCCGTGAACCCTCACTTATCTGTACTGCAGCAGGTATGTCTTAATCACCACAAAACAGATGTACCGCCCACACTGACCTAGACCTTTTCTGGCTTTTTTGCATTCATTTTTTTAGAAACAAAGTCAAAAATTATGGGGCTTTTTATGTGCAATCTTCTGCCAACGGTTGGAGTCACATGTCACAGCATCATCTGAGCCTTCAAAACTATAAAACTACCGTTTCTATTTTTTCTCCTTCTGCCCAGTGCATTTTGTTTTCATTTGTTTGGTTTTTGTTTTTTTTTTTTTCCATCTTGCTGTTCTCAGTTTTTCCCTTCTCATTTCTGCTTTGATTCTCCTCGGCTTGTTCCCTCTTGCAAGCAATTTTTACTTTATTGGAAGCAATATCAGACCTATTACAGAGCTGCAGGGCTCGCTTGCATTAACCTTAGGATTGCTTCACACCACTTTGAGTAAGAAGCTGAGAGCTAGTTTCTCACTATGTCTTTGTTTGTTCTCCCCATTTATTGTCTCTAGTTATTGTCTTGTCTAGCGCGTGGATAATCACAGGGGGAGAGAGCACAAGGCTTAGCAGTTGTCTCTTTATTTTGTTTTTGTACAGGACCCAGCCCAGTAGAGTCCTACAACTCCTAAGTACTGTTGCACTATAAACAATGCATTATTTAATGTATTTGGTTTATTGGGTAACTTCATGTAAGTTTGCAAATGCCAAAGCAGGAAAAGGAGTCTTCTGTAATACTGGAAACCCACACTTTCTCCAACTTTTAGCTCTGCAGACCTGATTATTTTCATGGTGGTAATGTTGCTGTGTTGATCCACATTCAATAGAGACCTTGCGTGGCATCACGTAGCAGAAACCCTGCACTATCCTCTGGAGATGTGTGCAATGATGGTCTCCTAAGGAGGTTATGTTTATTTACACTAGCCATAGTTTCTAAAACAACAGTATTGAGATGGGAGGAGGGGAATGAGGCCTGAAGCACTGGGCCGCACCCCGCTTCATTTTCTTTGCATCTAACCTCCATTTTACGTGAGTATAAATATATAAACGAAGCTGCAATCAGGAACAGAGTCTGACCCATCTGTTTAAGAGACAGTATAAACCCATCTTCTCACCCTGCCTCACAGTACACAGACACTTTGGATGAGGTGTTAAAAATGCAAAATGCATTCATGCTATCCCAAATTACTGTCACAGAAACCTGGGAAAGATACTGGAGAGCACATCTTCCAGGTTTGCATCAAATATCATTTGATTCATGGTTACCCAAAGTTATCATGACTTCAGTATGGTAATTCCAAGGCCACGATAGATTTTGGCACACGAGTACAGTGGTGGAAAATGTCCCTTTCTGAACACTGACATTATTTTACAAAGTGTTTTTGTTTTGAGTACTGATGAAACGAAGAGTTGCTGAAATGACATGGACATCGTTTCTGGTTTTGCATTGGGTACATCGAAATCCCCCTCTGGTTCCCTGGTCACTGAAGTCATAAGGAATCACCGTCGTTCTCCTCAGGCAGCCCACAATATTGCTGAAGAAGCCTGCTCAGAGCGCAGGAAACAACTTCCCCTTGTGGTGCTGAACGCCTGTTGGAAGGGCAGTTTCAGATTTTGATGTTATTTGGAATAATTTGTAGTGAAGATAACACTCCTCAGACTGAGAGAGGAAACCTCTTGTCTCCCCTGACCTGCTAAATATTCCTTAGCACCTGCTTAAGGCAGTATCAACACCTGTTCAAGGAGGTACCAAGAAAACAGTGCTTCACATACAGCAAAGATACTCAGGGACATGCAGCCTGAAGTGTCATCACCACCTTGGACTCCGTCTGCTCAACAACAGCCACAAGCCAGCACAGGGGACGGGCACACAGGACACGCAGACTGGTCCAGGCACAGGGCTGGCAATCACACCGCTCTGCTCCGTGCGCCCTCTCACCTCTGCTGCCGGGATCTTACTGCAATTATCTAATCTTGCTTTTAAATCAGGTCTCTGCCGTTTCTCAGCGCAGCACGTGTACAACAATGTGGCCAAATTTTTCTAAATGGGGTAGAAAAGTTGAATGTCCTCAGAAGATGGACTGTCTATCTGATTGTCCAGTTCAAGACAACGGCTGGAAGTTCACATCCAACAGATGCCATTCCTCCCGTAAAGTGATGTAAGGCCTGATGGGGTGTATTGCAGAATTGGTCATTTGAAGCTTTATTTGAGTTTCCCTCACTGGGTTTTGCACTGTTTTGGTGCCACAGTTTACGGACAAGATAATTTTAAAGCGCAGTCAAACTCTGCTCACAAATGATGTGCATACAGGGAAGCACCTGCTTGCCAAACATACTGTTCACCACCTCAGAACAGTACTTACATTCTCCTATGTGTAAGGATGCATCTGTACCTTTTGCAGGTGCGGCTCAAAGCCCTTGCCATTTGTGGGGACAGGGAGTCTCTTTCTAGGGAAACACAGAAAGCAAGGTGTCGTGGTTTAGGCCAAATCGGCCACTGGGGACGTGG